>JBAKBP010027853.1:0-29475 GCA_037953745.1 Lithodes maja | reverse complement strand
GTCTCGTCTAGCAGGTAAGTTTTACAATGGGAAGAGGATTCCTAGCTTCCGCCCCATAAGTAGGAGAGAAACAGACACACACACACACACACAAATAATCTTATTTAGCTACTTTAACACTTTCAGCAGCAGGACATCAGTTTACCTTTTATTATGGACGAAGTTAGACAATTGTATGCAGTTTAAGGACTTACTTCATTCTGAGTTATAAATGAGATCGTAATTGCACCTATAAGTCCCAGAGCTTAAGAAAATGGTCCAATGGTAACCAAGAATAAAATGTGTATGCAGTGTGGCTTAAGGGAGCGGTCTTGTCACTAGTGTTACGGCTGGATCGGCAATACATATTCGGGATTCTTGATCGTAGGACAGAAATGGCTTATGTGACAACGACACGCTCGATTCCAGTCCCAAATACTATATGCTCCAGACAACAAAAGCACCAACGCCCTACAGAGTTATCGTCTATGGTAACGAGGTACCTTAACTCGGCGAAAGTGTACAACAGGGGTAGGCTATGAGGCTAAACTCCCTCAGACATTTATAGGTTACGTTATTACTAAAGAAATGCAATACTCAAGAAACTACGTTAATTTTAAGCCTCTAATAATGTAGAATAGAAGCAGGCTAAAGGTATGACAGTGAAATGCTAAATGACAAATGTACACGCCTACTTGAAAGCGCGTGCACTAGAATAACTGTCCCCTACTAACATGCACTAGCATGTAGCATACAAGATGTTCATGATCCAGTAGATACCTAATAATACACATGGAAGGAACATAAACAGTAGTCACTTATTGTAATAATGAATCTATACTTGGAATAACTAAAAGGTTGCAGGCAACAGTACTGCGCCGGTAGCCTACTACCGCATAGGCTACTTCGCTTCTCTCACTCTGTCTCCCCTCTGAGTCCGTATGCGCCCTACGCAATAGAACTCCGGAAACAGCAGCAAAACGACAGTGCAGTTAATTGATACATGAAAGTATTAATAGTGTTGTCTTGTGTGTGAGTAATGTGTATTGTAAAGTGTTATATACATAAACTTAAAGAGAGCTGCAATGCATAGTAAAATAAAGATATCACCCACTCATCATCCCCATGTGTTCTAGCTAGCAGGCCAAGTCACAGGAACAACGAGTCCCAGCACCGAAAGCGAGAACCCAGGAAAAGACTGCAGAGAACACAAGGACAGATAAATTACGTTACTCTACTATACCGGCACTACGAGCGAGCTGTAGTCTCTGGTACTGCACTCGCTCCTGGCTCGGTAGGCAAATCAAGGCTAAGTCCTCGCCCCTCTACAGACAACTCCTGGGCATGGTCGGGCTCTTACACATGGCACTAGTCTAGTCACAAATTGGATGATGAGCTGGGCATATAACTCGTGAACATGTAGAACGTTCACCAACTATCCTCATCAAGAAGATCGCTGTTCACATTAACCCCTTAAATCTAATACATGTAAATATATGCTTGTCCTAAGAGTAATACGAGAGGTGAGTGCTGAAACTCCTTTAGGACCTCAAGGGAAGGGTATGCATTTAAATAGAGAGAAGAATGAAATGAGAGTAATGTCGTCAGAGAGAAAGAGTGCAACCGTGAGAAATTGGGAGAGAGGGCAAGGGATGTTAGAATCTCAAAGGTTCTAGGCAACCTGGTCATAGAGCACACAGCGAGCCTCCAGGCAATGTGCTGTACGACAACATGGGCAGCCCAGGCAGCATAGGCAGGCGGCAATGTACTACCAACCCTGTCGCACCTAGCTATAAGCGCAGGGCTGCCAACCGGTCCATACGTCTGGCAACCACCCCCCCGGCAGCGTGGCGCATTGCTACCCTCTCGCTCTGAAGTCTAACTCACTCTCTCTCTCTGAATTCCTATTGTCTTATCTATCAACTTCTCTATTGATACTACATATTAAATGGAAGGTCTCGACATGGCTTAAAACAAAACCCACCACTGGTTAGCACATGACGAGACCTTTGCAGAGATACAAAGAACATAGTTATACGTTGTCACACTCAATATAAGCAGCCAGCACGGTACAGCGGTACACGGTACCGCACCGTGGCGGTACAGTGGAGTACCAAGGAGTACAATCAGGTTACGTTGCCACGCACTGGGTGCGTCACAGCCCCCCCAAGATTTTAGATAATCGACCTTAGAAGCATTATCAAAATCTGACAGGCAACCAACCGACCTGCTACCCTTAGCTGCCACTAATTGCAAAAGGTGCACAACAACTGAAGTGTGAATTATACACAAAACACAATATCGCATGCATCATGCTACAACAATAAAGACTTACAAAACTAAAAAAAAAAATTCTCGTTTATTTTATTGTTTTATAATCTTTTTGGACGGCGTTATGATAGCCTAATTTTACTCCTGCTCAACCCACACACCGTGCACGACTATCCTGGATCATCAACCCTTGATAGACAATCTGCTATCACGTTCTCACTCCCGGCAATATGCTGAATGTTGAGATTGTACTCTTGGAGCATTAGGGACCACCTGGTCAACCGCATATTCCGATTGTGAAACTGATTTAGGAATTTCAAGGGATGATGGTCCGTATAAATCGTCACTACCGGGCCGTAGGCTGGAACATAAACTTCGAAATGTTTGAGCGACAAAACGATAGCAAGAAGCTCCTTCTCTATAGTCGAGTAATTCCTTTGTGCCGAATTAAACTTGCGAGAAAAGAAGCTCACTGGGTGTTCCAAGCCCTCGGAATCAGTCTGCAGTAACACTGCCCCGGCACCCACACCGCTGGCATCAGTCGCCAGCTGAAAACTCCTGGAGAAGTCTGGGGCTCTCAAAATCGGATGTGTACACAGCAGGTGCTTGACTAGGTCGAAAGCCCTCTGACACTCCGCAGCCCAACAGAACTTCACTGACTTCGACAGTAGATCAGTTAACGGTGCTAAGACAGTAGAGTATCCCCGGATGAAGCGCCTATAATAGCCTATCATACCTAGGAACCGCATGACCTGGCGCTTAGTGGTGGGCCTGGGAAACATATTGATAGCCTGTATCTTGCTCAGGGGGGGGCACACCCGGCCTAACCCGACCACGAAGCCAAGATACTGCACAGTAGCCTTTACAAACTCGCACTTCCTCAGGTTCACCACCAGCCCAGCATCGTGCAACTTCCCAAACAGGGTCTCTAAGTGCCTTAGGTGATTTTCAAAATTGTCATCATACACTATCACGTCATCAAGGTAGACCGTGCAGTTAGGGATTTCGTCACAAATATCGTTCATCAGGTTCTGAAACGTGGCAGGTGCGTTCTTAAGCCCATAAGGCATTACGTTACATTGGTAGGTCTTGCCATCTACCACAAAACCACAAACTTGCTTAGCTCGGTCCGACAGGGGTACTTGCCAGTAGCCTTTTACAAGATCAATTTTAGTAAGGTACTTTGCATTCCCTATCTTGTCCACGCTGTCGTCAACTCGAGGCAAAGGGTAAGGGTTGGTAGTGGTCAAGCCATTTAGCCTACGAAAATCTATGCAGAACCGCACCTTGCCGTCAGGTTTTGGCTGCAACGTGACGGGTGATGTCCACTTCACATAACCTTCAGTGATCATCCCTCTCTCAACCATGTACTTTAACTCCTCCCGTAAAGCTGGCAACTTTACCGGGGGCACACGGTAGGGCACTGACTTGAAGGGCACATTATCACCGACGTCCACGTCGTGCGTTACCTGAGTAGTGAGACCTGGGTGTTCGGCGAAAACAGAGGGGTATGACCTGAACAGGCCTAGGACAGCAGCACCCTGGTGCTCAGGCAGGTGACTTACAGCTTGCCTAGCCTCTTGTTCAGTATTCCCCGCCCACTGTTCCGCGGAAATGACACAGTCCCAGCTATCCTCCTCAGCAGCATGACTGTCCCCACCTCCTTCTCCACCCTGGCCGCTGCAGGCCAGCACAGGGACAGTGAGAGGCTCTGAGGGGCGTCTCACATACTCTTTCATGAGGTTAACATGACATAACTGATGTTTTTTCCTACGGTCAGGTGTTGCAACGAGATAATCAAGGTCGGACAGTTTCTTAGCCACCACATACGGCCCAATGAACTTGGCAGAAAGGGGGTGTCCAGGCAAAGGTAAAAGCAACATTACCTCCTGACCCACCGAAAACTCCCGAAGCTTCACCTTGGCGTCATACTGGTGCTTCATGACCGCCTGTGCATTAACCAAGTTATTACCTGCCGCTGCCATGCAACCTATAAGTCTCTCCCGGCTCTCAAGGATATATTTAAGTACAGACCCCGGCTTCTCTTCGCCCTCCCAGATCTCTTTCACCATACTTAAAGGTCCTCTCACATTATGGCCAAAGACTAGTTGATTTGGACTGAACCCCAGGCTCTCTCCTGGGACTTCACGTGCAGCGAACAGAACATACGGCAGACCCAAATCCCAATCAGTGTCATGTTCTGCACAGTAACAGCGTAGCATACTCTTCAGGGTCGAGTGCCACCGCTCCAAGACTCCCTGACTCTCGGGATGGTAGGCTGACGACACTACAGAGCATATACCGTGCAACTGAAGGGTTTGCTTGAACAATTTGGATGTAAAATTGCTCCCCTGGTCTGACTGCACCTCACGTGGAAATCCATAACGGGAACAGAACAATAATAAGTTTTTAACAACTGCCTTTGCCGAGCCGTTTCTCATGGGGTATGCGTCCGGGTATCTCGTAGCCACATCCATGATTGTCAACAGGAATTTATTGCCACTACTAGTAGGCGGGAAAGGGCCAACCAAATCTACTACAACTTTGCTGAACGGAGGCCCGGTGACAGGTATGGGAAACAAAGGTGCCTTCGGGATTGTCTGGTTAGGCTTCCCCGTTGTCTGGCAGGTCGCACACCCAGCCACCCATGCACAGACATCAGCCTTGACCCCAGGCCACCAGAAAAACCTGCCCAATGCCGCCAATGTTTTTGTTACCCCCAAATGACCCGCCACCGGCACATCATGCGCCAGACACAATAAGGACTCTCTATACTTATTTGGAACAACCACCTGGTCTACTACCCTCGCACCGCCCTCCCACTTCGATTTGGGGTCTAGAAATCTGCGGTACAATATCCTGTTGAGCCTAAAGAAATCTCCCGGCTTCACATCCCCATCTTCCTCCAACTCTATGGCACCATTGCTATAACGAGCTAGGCTAGCGTCTTGCAGCTGCTGCTCACTAATGTCCCTGGGCGTCAATGCATCAAGATGGTTTTGTAATAAGACATTACCCCGGCTAGTAGGCTCTACTGCCTTAGTGGCTCTCGCTACAGCTCTTGCCTCACGCGAAGTCTTACCCAACTCTGCCTTGTTACACACCATATCTGGGCCAGAGTCAACTCCCGTGTTTATTATAGGTCCAAGTACCGAATCACCGAGAAGTGCAGCAGAATCAATGTCCCTTTTCCTGCCCTTAGCAACCTTCTCCTGATCCTTCCTCCACTGTCCCCGAGGTTGAGTGCTAGGCTGTGCAGGAGCCGCAGAGCGAGATCGGGTCACCACACAGGCCATCTTATCCTGTTGGCACCTCCCAACCCATTCCCGATTCTCACCATCCACGTCGGCCGCCCTCTCGGCAACGACTAAGGGTGGAGTCCCGGAAGTGGGCACCGCAAAGTCGTTGCCGAGAAGAAGGTCGACGCCCTCAACTGGCAAACACTCAACGATCCCTACATCCAGCTCCCTGCACACCTCTCCCACTCTCAACTCCAACCTCACAAGTGGGTATGACCTCGTAGCATTTATACCCTGCACCACAACAACTCTGGCCGCATTTATCGGTTTCCCTGTGAAGTTCCTCAACAAAGTTTGCGAAGCCCCCGTATCCCTCAGCAAGTCAACCCTCCGTAGTTCACTCCCCCAGCTCACAAACCCGTGCCCCCGATGGCTACAGAAAGTGTCCCGGACAGGTGTCGAGCCTTCCGTACGCTTCTTTACCGCGTGTGCCTCAGCTGCTGACAACCTACCCCGGGCAGTTGCTGCAGCCTTCAGAGACACACCGATACTGTGAACCAATGACACCGGCTTAGCGGGAGTGTTACTAGGGCACTCACGTGAATAATGGCCTAGCTTCTGACATTTGTAACATTTCACATCCCCAATGGGCTTCTTCCCTTGTGCGGGCGAAGAAGGGGCCTGACCTTTAGTAAACGGGAGAGGCTTGTGTTTGTAGGTGTTATTAGGTGCAATGCATTTAGTGTGGTTATGTGTGTCATAGGATTTGTTATTATCGAAAACTCTGGTGGGTGGGGTATAGCGCCCCTTCTGCCCTGACTCAGCCCTCTGAGCGGCACCGCAACCACGAATCAATGATAATCTGAGGTCTGCCATCTTGGCAGCCTCCTCTACTGTCTTGGGACATTTTTCCTTAATGTTCAGCGTTAGATCGGTTCCAGTACATTTGTAAAACTGTTCCAGATAGAAAAGTTGCTTAATTTCCTCAGCCGACTCTGCGTGCTCGGACCGAAACCAGTTATTACCTGCATCTGTTAAGTCCCGTGCGTGCTCCATAAAACTGACGTCGCTCTTCTTATTCACGCCACGGAACTTCAATCTATAAGTTTCGGGTTGCAGTTCGTAGGCCCGGAGCACAGCCTCCTTCACCAGTCCATACACTACACTCTCGTCCAGTGACAGTGCATCGTAGGCTTTCAACCCCTTACCCACTAGACGTGATGAAACTAATGCTGCCCATTTAACCTCCGGCCAGTCATACTCACGACACTTCTTTTCGAAACGAGCAAAAAACTCAGTCACTGCTGTCTCATCAAATGCGGGTACTAACTTAATTAAATGCGAAAGTGAGTCTGTAACCCAGTGCCCACCACCGAGATGACGCCCCGTGGTCTCTACTCTAGACTTCTCGACATCCATTTCAGCCTGGTACCTGGTTGCATCCTGATTGGCTTGGATTCTAGCAACCTCTATGCGTTCTATACTAGCCTGTTGTATCTGAGTCTCCTGCAGCTTAATCCGTTCTATACTAGCCTGTTGTATCTGAGTCTCCTGCAGCTTAAACTTAGCTAGTTCTAGCTGAAATAACATCTCAGGAGACAGGCCTGGGGGGGGGAGAGCACAAAATGGGGGATCCACACCGAGACGTGTTTACGGGTAAGCCAGCTTGCCCTTGAGAACCCTCCTGCTGCATCGTGCTAAGACTCGCTGGCTGAGGGCCCAGCTCAGGGGTAGAGTGGAATGGAGGCTTGGAGGGAACCCCCCAAGACCCCACTCCACCCACCGCCCCATCGCCATCACCCAACAAACATGCCACCAAATTCTTCTTGGGCCAACTGTCAGGACAGTCCCGCCCCAAAACCGTGGCTAAACAGCGAAGACCGTAACAATCAATAGCCTGCAGGCGCTGTTCGGTCAAAGGTGTCTGCAAAAATGCCCGGGCATCCCTCTCTCCACTTATAACACTCCCCTCCCTAAATCTCTGTTGTACTTGCTGGTCACTAGGCTGTACCGTGTTATCCTCCCCCGTAAATGATGAGTCATTAGACATAGTGCTGGTTATACAATTGCTGTTCATAAAAAAAAAGAAGTGCTTATTACTAATTGCAGTCTCGACTCACAAAATGTTAAAGATGCTTGAATGACTCTACTCTAGACACCTAACGAAACAATCTGCAAGTCCACCAATACAATAATGACACAATAAAAATTCCTCCAATATGCAAGAAAATTCTAGCCAGCTCTACTAGGTAGCATAGAATAGTTCTCCAAAAAACATGTGATAGGATACTACTGAATCTTGTGCAAGGTCGCCATTTTGTTACGGCTGGATCGGCAATACATATTCGGGATTCTTGATCGTAGGACAGAAATGGCTTATGTGACAACGACACGCTCGATTCCAGTCCCAAATACTATATGCTCCAGACAACAAAAGCACCAACGCCCTACAGAGTTATCGTCTATGGTAACGAGGTACCTTAACTCGGCGAAAGTGTACAACAGGGGTAGGCTATGAGGCTAAACTCCCTCAGACATTTATAGGTTACGTTATTACTAAAGAAATGCAATACTCAAGAAACTACATTAATATTAAGCCTCTAATAATGTAGAATAGAAGCAGGCTAAAGGTATGACAGTGAAATGCTAAATGACAAATGTACACGCCTACTTGAAAGCGCGTGCACTAGAATAACTGTCCCCTACTAACATGCACTATCATGTAGCATACAAGATGTTCATGATCCAGTAGATACCTAATAATACACATGGAAGGAACATAAACAGTAGTCACTTATTGTAATAATGAATCTATACTTGGAATAACTAAAAGGTTGCAGGCAACAGTACTGCGCCGGTAGCCTACTACCGCATAGGCTACTTCGCTTCTCTCACTCTGTCTCCCCTCTGAGTCCGTATGCGCCCTACGCAATAGAACTC
Organism: Lithodes maja; assembly: GCA_037953745.1. Lineage (NCBI taxonomy): Eukaryota > Metazoa > Arthropoda > Malacostraca > Decapoda > Lithodidae > Lithodes > Lithodes maja. Next base: position 21,046 of record JBAKBP010027853.1, on the reverse strand, counting down.
CGGAAACAGCAGCAAAACGACAGTGCAGTTAATTGATACATGAAAGTATTAATAGTGTTGTCTTGTGTGTGAGTAATGTGTATTGTAAAGTGTTATATACATAAACTTAAAGAGAGCTGCAATGCATAGTAAAATAAAGATATCACCCACTCATCATCCCCATGTGTTCTAGCTAGCAGGCCAAGTCACAGGAACAACGAGTCCCAGCACCGAAAGCGAGAACCCAGGAAAAGACTGCAGAGAACACAAGGACAGATAAATTACGTTACTCTACTATACCGGCACTACGAGCGAGCTGTAGTCTCTGGTACTGCACTCGCTCCTGGCTCGGTAGGCAAATCAAGGCTAAGTCCTCGCCCCTCTACAGACAACTCCTGGGCATGGTCGGGCTCTTACACATGGCACTAGTCTAGTCACAAATTGGATGATGAGCTGGGCATATAACTCGTGAACATGTAGTACGTTCACCAACTATCCTCATCAAGAAGATCGCTGTTCACATTAACCCCTTAAATCTAATACATGTAAATATATGCTTGTCCTAAGAGTAATACGAGAGGTGAGTGCTGAAACTCCTTTAGGACCTCAAGGGAAGGGTATGCATTTAAATAGAGAGAAGAATGAAATGAGAGTAATGTCGTCAGAGAGAAAGAGTGCAACCGTGAGAAATTGGGAGAGAGGGCAAGGGATGTTAGAATCTCAAAGGTTCTAGGCAACCTGGTCATAGAGCACACAGCGAGCCTCCAGGCAATGTGCTGTACGACAACATGGGCAGCCCAGGCAGCATAGGCAGGCGGCAATGTACTACCAACCCTGTCGCACCTAGCTATAAGCGCAGGGCTGCCAACCGGTCCATACGTCTGGCAACCACCCCCCCGGCAGCGTGGCGCATTGCTACCCTCTCGCTCTGAAGTCTAACTCACTCTCTCTCTCTGAATTCCTATTGTCTTATCTATCAACTTCTCTATTGATACTACATATTAAATGGAAGGTCTCGACATGGCTTAAAACAAAACCCACCACTGGTTAGCACATGACGAGACCTTTGCAGAGATACAAAGAACATAGTTATACGTTGTCACACTCAATATAAGCAGCCAGCACGGTACAGCGGTACACGGTACCGCACCGTGGCGGTACAGTGGAGTACCAAGGAGTACAATCAGGTTACGTTGCCACGCACTGGGTGCGTCACACTAGACATGTACGGTATCTGCACGTAACGATCACAAAATATACTGGTTACTTTGTAAGTAGGTTTGACTTTTGTGTGGTTCGGACTCTAATCGCCCCCTAATCCTGTGTTAATCAGGATGGCTCGTATATCCTACGAGGTATTTTCGGTTTGCGTATGTATATGATCATAATCAGTACGAGAAGGTCTCATGAGAGGGCTATTTCATGATGGAATTCACCGACATTGCCACAACATTCGTTTCGTGTCATGTGCTCCAAATCGTGAATGTGTGACGGGGCCTTCAGCCATCTTCCCCCATACATCTCATGTGACTGCGTCATGCCAATCCCTGGGAGGCAGCGAGGGACTGAGACAGTGTGAGAGAGGGTGCATGTAGCCTTGTCTGAGGCACGTGCTAGACACACACACACACACTCATACACATAAATATACTCACATGAGTATTTGTAATATCACCAACCCACAAATTTACTTACATATAAACCAAATTAATTCAATCAACAAACAAAATAATGAACACGTGTGGAGGCTGGAGCTCCCAGGACTTGAACCTAGGATACTCACACAAAAATACAGCCCATTAACCATTATGGTATCAAAACAGTTTTTAGTCCCACATGTATGTATATAGGCATGCATGCTCAAGGAGTGGCTTTGATGTTCGAGGTTCTAGCTGTGATAAACATCGAACGAAGCAACATAGGACGATAGGGTTTTCACCATTCGCATGATGAATAAAGGTATGTGATCATGATATTTTATTATATATTTATTCCAAGTGTGTAATAAGCTACATAATTTATAGACAAGCCAATTGCGAGACAAAGAACCCCGGGTAGGGTGGGTGGCGCATGATTTAAACCGCTGGGTCGTTGGAGAAAGAGTAAACATACTTGTTTTTTCCTTCACAGTATAATATCAAAATAGACAGTTTATCTCAATTGCAAAATATATTTGCTCAGTAGGCTAAGTAAGAAAAGGTTATGTTAATTTCTTGTTCAGGAAATAACATACGGTACTTAACAATACTGTATATGTGCCTTTAACACCCTGATCACCGGCTAATTTATAATAAATGTACACTTCAGACCCAGCAGGTTGTCAAAACATATGTTTTCCTGAAAACACATGGGATGGGTTAGTAATGAAGGAACAACCGCAAAATAACGCTCACCTAGGTCATTTAGGGGTCCTGCGGGACGGTGGAAAGTCGCAATTAACATGGGGAAATGGGTAGGCAAAATACTGGAAATTCACTCCTTCACGCGCCCACGCGCACGCGGCTAGACTTGGAGGGTTTCCAAACATCGGTATTGTTGCGAGGGATACTAATACAGTTCCCATACAAATCTGAACCCTCTAGGTGCCATAGGAGAAGAGTAATTAACGCCGACGCACCCTATGCATCGCTGGGGTTTAGCGTTACATACATAGGTGACGCATAACGTTCGTCGCTGGTACTCAAGGGGTTAAGATTATAGGGAAGAGTAGTAATGTGATAGTACTAATATGATGTAGAATATTCATGCATTTGTTTAGTTTCTTGGTTGCCTTGCATAAAAAACCCGCTACATTGACAACTTATACCTTTTGTCAGACCAATATGACAATTTTGCAATCAATTTTGACTTTCCAGAGTTGAGAGACGTTTCTAATGCGATTATCTTAAGTATTCTACTCATTTGCATAGGGCATTTAAGAATAGAGATGTTATTATCCTAAATACCGTATTTAAATAGTGAACTTCCCATTAACCAAAATTTTGAAATTTTGGTTAACTGAAAATTGCGGTTAAAGGGAAGGCGAAAATAGGCCTATACGTCTGTAAGTAATATATCATAAGTAATTAACTAGTACACTCTTCCCATTTCTTCCCCCAAATAAGCCCACATCTAGTAAATAAAGATTGATATGTAAAAATACACATTATGAGGATATTACCAGATAGACTTTATTTGAAACCATAGTCATATTTAGCATACCTAACCCATCGTCATGTTACCGCGGGGTTCGACAGACAGGTAGCTGGTATGTACTGTACACTTGATTCCTGTTTTGATGGTCCCAGGTATTCAATTCCTTCATCATTACCACCAGAGCCACCGTACCTATCACTGAATGCACTAGAGGCCATAATAAACGCGAGAGATATGAGGTTCAGGCACAAATCAGCAAGTAAAAGGCGGGTGGACTTAAGGGGGGTAACTGGCTTGTTTTCTCTTTCTCTCTCTCTCTTTGGCTTGTATCCATTTGGCCCCATTCAGCCTACTGTTTTAACCCTCCCGCATTTTTACGACGCGATCGAGTCATAACGCCACCCCTCCAAGAGTGCTCGTATGACGCAATCGCGTCATAATGCCACCTGTAAGTTAGAAATATTCGCCAAAAATAAGTTTATGACTCGATTTTGACGCAATTTGGACTGGTAAGTTAGGCATTAGTAAGTTACAGAAGGAAGTATCTAGCAACCCCATAGCGTCCCTCTCTGAGGAGCCCGGGCCTTTGTTAAGTCAGTAGTTTCCCGGCCCCCAGACTGTGAGGCAGGGTCCCGGCCCTTTAAATTCTGGGCTCCCTCCATCTGGCCCACCATGCCTAGCTATAGGCAGGCAATTATGGATTATTTCATCTACCCAGTGAAAGTGTTTAGTGAATAATTCGAACTATATATGTATATAAGATGTTACTTGTGACTTTTGGTGACTGAGGGGAGTGAATCTTGGTTAACCCCTTGAGTATTGATGCAGTTTTGTCTAGGTATCATTGATGACTTTACACTATTTTTTGCTTGAAAGACAAATACATTTATCAATATATACTGCCTACGAAATAAATACATTATAATCACGAAGATGTCACAGGAATGCTTACAGGAAGTATGGTAAGTACTCTATGGAATTTTAGTTATATTACAGTATATATACTGTATATTATATATATATATATATATATATATATATATATATACAGTATATAACAGCACCAAGGTCCCGAGCAAGCCCAAGGCCCATAATCGAGTATTTATATTATTATTATATTTTGTATTTTATTTAAATATTTATTTATTTTATTTATTTTATATATATATATATATGTATATACCGTATATATTTGTTTTGTTATTCCTGTTCCCCAGGGTGTCTAGCGGATCAGCCCCAAGGTCCCGAGCAAGCCCAAGGCCCATAATCGAGTATTTATATGATTTTTATATTTTTTATTTTATTTATTTTATTTATATATACCCGGTATATATATATATATATTTTTTTCTTTTTTATTCCTGTTCCCCAGGGTGTCTAGCGGATCAGCCCCAAGGTCTCGAGCAAGAGCCCAAGGCCCATAATCGAGTATTTATATTATTATTTTATTTTTTATTATATTTATTTTATTTTATATATATATATATATATATATATATATATATATATATATATACCCAGTATATATATATATTTTTGTTTTTCTTTTTTATTTCATTTATTCTATATATATATTATACTGTATACCGTATATATACTGTATATATATATATATATATATATATATATATATACAGTATATATATATATATATATATATATATATTTCTAGTCTCTCAGTGGGGATCGAACCATCGACCATCAGGATGATAGCCGACGCTTTAATCAATTACACCACGGCAGTCTATAAAGCGTCGGCTATCATCCTGATGGTCGATGGTTCGATCCCCACTGAGAGACTAGAAACATTTAGTGGCTCACGTGATTTGTGATATATTCTCAATATATATATATATACATATATATATATATATATTATATATATATATATATATATATATATATATATATATATATATATATATATACAGTACCGGTATATATATATATATTTTTTTTTTTTTGTATTCCTGTTGCCCAGCGTATCTATCGGATCACCCCCAAGGTCCCGAGCAAGCCCAAGGCCCATAATCGAGTATTTATATTATTATTCTATTTTTATTTTATTTATATATGTATTTATTTGACTTATTACTGTTGTTATATATTTTATTTTATTTATTTTATTTTATTTATATTTTTATTTTATTTATTTTATATATATATATATATACCACATAAATATATATATATATTTATGACACCTTGTATGTATACTGTATATATATTTATATATATATATATACCGGTATATATTTATATATTTATATAAAAGTGTTGTACATTGTGGCAAAGATATACAACTGTATAAACATTCTAATTTATTTACATAACAATAACAATGCATGGAAACAATTGCGCATAGCTCGCGAACCAATTACGCTATATTATTTTAGTTTTCACCATTAGAAAGAGCACAATTTTCCGATTCCGGTGATATATACAGTTATATACGTATCCAAGCAAATAACGCAACGACGAGGTGGGGAACAGCTCGGAACCCGGCTAGCGTCGGCGGAACAGAGACGGGTGAAGCGTAAATATTCGCATTTTGGCTCTTCATTTCAAATATTCATAGCGCAAAAGGTATTTGTCGTAGGAACTTCTAGTTTTTTTTATACTCATCAGCATTATTTGCCGTATTCATACAGCCTATATTTAAGACCATACACTTCGTAACAACGAAATAAATCGAAAATGTTATAAACCATATCAATCAAAATCATATATTTTGTGTTTTCGGTCACTGCTTGAGAACTATTGAAGATAAACAATTTCTGTTTTCAGATTTGGAAAGAGGAGACAAAATACTATTATTTGAGCAAACAAAAATATATGGTCATCACTCACAATTTAGAGATAAGACGGTGTGAAGACAATTGCATGGGAAATAATTGTATTCCGGACTCATTTACACTTTCATATTTCGATTTATTTACATTTGTTTTTGTTTTATCATGTACTATAAATATTCCTCTCTCCATTGACATATGATACATCACAATAAACAGCATTCTGGTGGATGAAAATACAGAAAAACACAAGGCTTCGAAAACTTGCCCAGCCTGGTATTTCATGGCAAATTTAGAGAAGGTCTTACCATAAGTTACATATTTAAGTTGCCGGAGCTGGGAGGGTTAAGACGTTTACCCCCATCAAGGTGTCAATATTTTCTTGGCGAGCGGTAGCGAGCCAACATATACATATTTTTGTTTTGACAGCAAGCTAAATTTGTAAATTTGTCTATATAAAAATTTCTCCGGCGAAGCCGGATTTCTCCATGCGCTGGCTCGCTATCTCTCGCCAGGAAGAAGTTGACACCTGGATGGGCATAAACGTCTTAAAACAGTTGGCTGAATGGGGCCGAATGGATACAAGCTAGAGAAAGGGAGATAAAGATAAAACAAGCAGGTGACCCCCCTTAAGAGTGTCTAGCTAATGTTGACGACATCAAAGATGACGGCCGTAACTTGCGCAAGTGACAAACAGATGTTGGATTCATCGGATTCACGATTTCGTCTCCAACAACAAAGTCAATAATATGCCACCTGGACCCCCTAAAGGTATTGTATTCATTTGGCACCAATGGCGCCATGAACCACATAACTCATTTATGCCAAGTTAAGTAATTTTAGATTACTCTAGGTTGTGTTAGGGTTGGTTTGGATGGATTAGATCTGTATAACGTTGAATATATAATATGTTTGTGCATATCTTGGCATTGGATGATGATGATGGCTTGGATGATGATGATGGCTTGGATGATGATGATGGCTTAGAAGATGATGATGAAGGTTGTGGAAATGCTATTGCTGGTGCTGCTGATGATGATTGATTTGGTGAGGTATAAAGTGGCAGCAGCTTGGTAAGAGACAAGGAGAGAGACTCAAGACTCGATTCTTGCATGTCAAAGTTGTTTATCTGCAGCTAATTTCTGCTCTCTCTGATTCTGGATCTTCGACTTGTGTGTCATGATGTATCAAAAGCATATAGAATGTTGTGAAATGCCGAAAAAACGGAGTAAAAGCAGCCATAACGGTGGGAATATGGGGGTGACTGAGCGACGGCCGATATACATCTCCTTCCTGCCTATTGGCAAACACTGGTCGTTGTGGTTAGTGGCCTCTGATCTCTCTCTCTCTCTCTCTCTCTCTCTGAGTGAGAACTGAAAGTTCAGTTGAGATGCCAGATACCTCTGTTGACTGTAATTTATCCATATTTGTGTATAATAACACGATTTTAATGGGTATTATCGTTCATACCACGATACCCCCTATACGTTGCGAGTCCGCCGGTGGTTACGGGGGGGGGGGGAGATACCCTGTATTTTAGATATTCTTTTATTTTCGAGTGTAAAACTTTACCACATGACTCTACACTACTGCCATCACTATAGCAATGAAATATAATTTTCGGATTTTCCAACCCTTACCCCTATACCATAGAGTACAGATTGCATAGAGAGGCAAGCGTGACGTCACATGGTTATTTTGCCACGCGTCCTAGGGATTTGGTGGCAGCACTGTTGTATGGTACAACAACCAAAGCACCTCAGTGGCTTGTCCTTGTTATTTTTTTTTTTTTTTTACTTTTTTTTTTCTATTTGAATGAAGGAGACAAAAGGCATAACTGCCTGCAGCGAGTGCCTCCCCCAGATTTCAAAGAGTGACAGGGCCGAAATCAAGGGACGTTCGAGCTAAAATGCCTGGACACACAGAGTTTGAAGCAATTTAAGTCATAGGAAGAGGGAAAGATTGATTCTGGGAGAGAGTTCCAGAGCTCAGCAGTTGAATAGAAGAAAGTCTGAGAATAGCGTTTCACTCTTGGGTTGGATAGTTGCACAGAGTAGGGGTGGGATTGTGTTGCAAGGCGGGTACTATGTACCCTACATAGAGGAGGTGGTATACACTGGGAAAGCTCCGAGGAACACTGATTATTGTAGTAGCGATAGAATAGTGAGAGAGATGCAACATTGCGGTGAAGAGAGATAGATTGCAGAGAGTTGGTGAGTGGACAGGAGTTAATGATACGAAAGGCTTTCCTTTCTACTTTATCTAGGAGTGCGGTGTGAGAGGAACCTCCCCACACATGTGAACAAAACTCAATACAAGGGCACACTGTGCCTCTGTACAGAGCAAGTAGCTGCGCAGGGGTAAAGAACCCCTTGAGGCGGTTGAGCACACCCAGCTTCTGGGAGGCTGCCTTAGCGAGACTGGTAATATAGATACTCCTTGATATCTGTGCACCTGCCAGCTGGCTTGTTGCAGTGATACCAATGTTAAGGAAAAATCGGCAAAACCAGGGAGGAATAGATTAAAGAAGGAACGTATTTACAAGTTAATTAATGTTGTTAAAAAACACTTTTAAATTATTTAATATAAATTATATATATAAAGGCAAGATGAAAACATTAAGTATATATATACACTATAAAACATACTCATATATGATGCAAGTTGTATACCTTCAAGCAACACAACAAGAATTAAAATGTCATAATTAATATATATTATTAGTTACATGGTATGTAGATGTTAAATTGTAAAGTAGCAATAAAACTGGACATTTATACTTATGATATCTAGGGATATTTTGCGCCACCATTGACGTTGGCAACTCCCGAATCTCACATCAACAATGGTGGGTGTTGGAGGAGTTTTGCTTGTGTACCTCCTCATAATGACGACAATTTCATGATGACTGGCCTTTACAGTAGCCTCTACTTATGTCTATTTATCTATGTCATGTCTGCAGAGTCTCTGGATAACGTTCAATTGATTATTAATAGCGTTATTAGTACAAGGTAGGGATTATAACAAATTAATGGGGACCAAGGATAGTCAATATAATGTCTTTGTGGGGACCCTCGCATTGTCCTTTGCGATCGTGCTGCCATCTCTGGAACGCGCGGATCCCTATTTACAGATTTGTTGCGTCTTCTTTCCTCTCTATCCAATCTGTACTCTATGCCTTATACTCCCATGGTGGACGCTCCCCTTAAGTCTGTATATTTTGTTTGAACATTACTGTACTTTATTACTCTAAAATAAATACAATATGCACTGGGCAGGTTGGAAATCTTGACTAGTGTACCTTTATATAATGCTCGTAGAATGAATTCTTGGGCCAGACGAATGTCACAGAGGGGTCTTCCAAGATGTCCTCAATACTCTGTATGGGCATCCTGTTGTGTCTGATGGCCAGGAGGGACATGAGGTTACCGGCGTAACTCCGCGTCAGCACCAACGTCGTCAACATCCACAGCCCCACCGCAACACGCTCACACCACCACCAGCCAGTAGACTCATATACAGGTATATCTTCAATCAAGAGAAAGACTTCTTACCATAATAATTGATTAGTCTTGTAACAGTAGAAAACATTGATGAAACTAAACATTGCCAGGACCTGCATTGCCAACATCCATACCCCCTTCGAGGAAGGATACTAAAGGAGGGAGCATCATGGCAAGAAAGTGAAGCCAATCTCCCGAATGATGTACTTGCATAAGAAATCCCACTTTACTTTTACAGTACCTCAGAATATCAAGTATAGATAACAAAGACAATTGTATGCATATCTTTGTTAAAAGTTACCATATTATTATAGCCTATCAATGTGTATGCTTATATACGTGAAAAGCTCAAGATGTACTCATTTTAAAGAAGATGGAGATATGATACAGTTATTTAAAATGTTCTCTGGTATATTGCTCTTTCCATTCACATATGCATAGCCTACGTGAGTTGCAGTTGGGATGTGTGTACATGCTTAGATTGATATGCAGGATTCGAAGTTGCATAATAAATCGTAGGCAGTGTCCAGCAACCTTTAACTGTCTTCGTGGTGCGATGTATAAGGTGTTGATTTTCGGTGTGAGCATCCTGAGTTCGAATCCACGGACTGCCACATGTGTTTGTAAATTGTATTAATCGATTTTAGGAGTATGGTTGGTTGTTGGAAGGAACATAATAATTGATATTGGTTCAGGAGTAATTTATCGAGAGGACTTCCCTAAGTGGTTAAGGCCCCATTAATTGCTCTTTCCATTCACATATGCATAGCCTACGTGAGTTGTAGTTGGGATGTGTGTACATGCTTAGATTGATATGCAGGATTCGAAGTTGCATAATAAATCGTAGGCAGTGTCCACCAACCTTTAACTGTCTTCGTGGTGCGATGTATAAGGTGTTGATTTTCGGTGTGAGCATCCTGAGTTCGAATCCACGGACTGCCACATGTGTTTGTAAATTTCATAAATCGATTTTAGGAGTATGGTTGGTTGTTGGAAGGAACATAATAATAGATAGTTCATATGTTAACAAGTTCTTCTTGTTAGAGGGAGGCAATAGGACAAGGTCCATAATAGGAAAATCTGGAATCATAACTGTATTCTAGAATTACTTAAGTACTTTTTCAGTTATAGGGCTGTAGGTTTCTGGAACTCGTTGCCAGAGGAGATAGTTAATAGCACCTCCATGAATGTGTTTAAAAGGAGATGGATGAAAGGGGATATTCTTAGACATTCCCGCTAAGCACTTGTTTTTCTTCTATGTGAGTGAGGGAGACACAAGGCAGAACTGCCTGTAGCGAGTGCCTCCCCCATAGTTGAAAGAGTGACAGGGCCTAAATCAAGGGACGTTCGAGCCAACATGCCTGGACACACGGAGTTTGAAGCAATTTAAGTCATAGAAGGAGGGAAAGACTGATTCTGAGAGAGAGTTCCAGAGCTTAGCTGTTGAATAGAAGAAAGACTGAAAGTAGGCTAATGTTTCACTCTTGGGTTGGCACCATACACCTGCATTATAAAGAGCAAGAAGATGTGCGGGGGCGTAGAACCCACCGAGACGGTTGAGCACACCTAACTTCTTGATAGTAGTTTTGGTAATAGTTGCAATATGGTCATTACAAGAAAGGCCAGAAGTAATAGAGACCCCAATAATATGAGAATAGGAAGGTTTAATTTGTGTATTTGTTAAACAGTAAGGGATATTGTGACTAATGGATAGATGGAGACCAAGTTTTGTAGGCATTGCAAACAACAGTGTTATATCTGGCCCAATTGGAAAATGTGGGTGGATTAAAAGATTGACATACTATGAATAGAGTGCACTTAGGGTTATTATGGAAAGGTTGTTGAAGAGTGTCGGGTTGAGTTATCGGCATCTGAGTGAATAATAAGACATGTAGAATAGTTGAGAAGATCACTAATGAACATTAGAAACAAAACTGGAGATAGAACAGAACTCTGAGGAACACTGATAGGTTTGGGAAGTGAGCGGTGGTCATCTACAACAGCAGCTGTTAAACAGTCAGAAAATAAATTGGAAATACAAATACTTTAGAAATATTTAAGCAGAAGGCTGGTAATACAAGGGATTTGTACTAGACTTTATCGAAATATTTAAACAAAATTACCTGTACAGTTGTAAGCAGATGAAGTAGAGGCAAGTGCTAAGCCACCACCTTTATTTAGCCTCAATCAAGAGTTTGTTTATAGTTTTATAGTAAATTAATCTTCAAAATAATGTCTATCAATGTGTCAGCCAGTATGTAAACTTTATAATTTACCTCAAAGCTATAACCAAATCTGCGAGACCATCTTATCCAGTCACACTTCCACACACTGTTTCTGATGTATCTGTCTACAACTGTACCTTGTTGCAATAGAATGCGCAATAGCTGGAATACATCAGATAACCAACTCTCCAAGTCAAATTTTGTGACGGAAGAGAACCATCTGAGTAGAATGATAGCCACCGACATGACGAGGAGAGCAGCTATGATGCTTGTCCAGACCAATGGAGTGAGGGGTAGAAGGAAGCCCCAAGGGTCCACGTCGGTGCCCGCCAGACCAGCGAACACCTTAATTACGCCTAATTCTAAGGCGGAGGTGTAATCGATTACTTCAGTTCGAGCTGGACTAAGTACGAAGGCGCCTGGTGCAACGTCTAACTCCTGAAAACAAATGAGAAATTTATATTTTGAGAGAGGAAGAAGTATTTAACCCGTACAATCCCAGTGACGGCTATAGCCGTCAGTAGCTAATTAACTCCCCAGTCCCAGCGACGGTTATATCCGTCAGTAATGCATTTGTTTTGTAACTGCCTGTACAAGGCTAATTCGGTTTTTATTTTATTTTTAAAGTCTTGTTAAAAACAAAAAGTGATAGATCCACTCTTGCCTCATCTCTTGAGGTGAAAAGGTGGTCTCTCCTGTCATTTTGGCCACATTGCTTGGGACTGCTGGGGACTTTTATTACTGTATCCTAAGGTACAGTACGGGTTAAAGCTACGTCTAAATCTATTACACTGTAAATACATGAACAACAAAAATGTAAATTTAAAATAGTGTGATACTATGCAAAATTTTACCTAGAAGAAAATAACAAAAACATGTTGATAGGTGTCCTGGTGTCCACACATGGGCTATTGAAAGATGAACGTTTTCTAGCGACAAAGCTCGAGCTCCACTATGCCTTTGGTATCATCACACTACTGAACAAATAAAAAGTAAAAGTTGGGAGGCATAGGCTAGGTTGCATTTGGCTGCAGCATGTATCTCCGTACCATTGCCCTCTGAAGCCGTGGTGGGTAACTCAGATATGGTACACACAGGCTATTGCATATAATCCAGGTTACTACAGATGTCACAGTCCACTAAATAATGGTTCCTATTCACGCCTAGGTGAACAGAGCAAGAAGGTACAAAGGAGTACAAAGGAAATCAAGCAACAACATATCTAGTGACCCCTGTAAGTTGCTTGTCCTCCAAAACACTGAGGATCAAGTATCCAAACAGTGGTTTAGAGTGGGTAAGGGAAAATTGGAAAGGGAACTACTGCCCTGGAACTAATGTCCGTGGCAGGGGACAGATGGGTTATTAACAATACGCAGTTAGAAGTGATCTTTCATATATCTGGGAAAAAAGAGAATAACGTCTTAGTAATATAATGTATATACGCAATAATCTTTGATGAATCTGAGTGGGGAATGAAATAAAGTTATTCATATACAAACGCAGTCAGTCACAGATTTTGTACAAGATATTTGTCTAGGCGAAGTTTAAAAGAATCCACGGTGCTGCGGTCAATAACGTCTCGGGGCAGCCCATTCCACAAGTTGACAACTCGATTGAAGAAGAAATTCTTAGATTCGTGCGAGTTAAAAGATTTACCAATAATTTTGCAACCATTTCCCCGCGTGTAATTTGATTGGTCAATGGTGAAGTACTTACTATAGTTCATATTGTCGATGCCTTTGATGATTTTGAACACTTGAATTAAGTCGCCTCTTAATCTGCGCTGGGTTAAAGGAAATAGATTTAATTCTCTAAGACGCTCCTCGTATGGTTTGTTCTTTAGGCTAGGTATAATTTTAGTAACTCTACGATGAACTCGTTCTAGCTTATCTATATCTTTTTGGTAATAAGGGCACCAGGATTGAATGCAGTATTCCAGAAGAGGGCGGACTAAGGAATTGTAAAGAGTTAGGATAACTTCTTTCGATTTATGCTCAAATGACCTGCCTATAAAGTTTGCCTTCTTAACCCTCTCACATCCTGACGCGATTTTTGAGCCTATTAGGGATACTTTAAAGCCTTTGTTACCGTCAGGGGTATCTATAAACCTTTAGTTTGTTTACTTCAACCTCTGCAGTTGTCTTTGAGTTAGCTGTGGGCAGAAAACTAATTTTGGAGAGGTAATTATAACAGTGAGAGTAATCTATTTCTTATTGCTAATCTGGCAACCTCTGCGTCCTATGGTCGTGAGAGGGTTAACGACTTCTGAACATTGTTGACTCGGTTTTAGGTTACTCGATATTGTTACTCCCAGATCGGTTTCTCTGTCTACAGTCTTAAGCTGAGTGCCATTCATCGAATAGTTTGCTTTCTCATTTCGGTATCCAATATGTAGTACTTTACATTTATCCGCATTGAAACTCATTTGCCAAATTTGGGTCCAACGTGACAACTTATATAGATTGTGTTGCATATCGTCAACTTGTTCTTTTGAGAGTACGCTATATGCAATTTTTGTATCGTCAGCAAACTTTGAGATTGTACAGGTGATAGCCTCATCTATGTCATTGATGTAAATTAGAAAGAGTATTGGTCCTAGTACCGATCCCTGGGGTACCCCACTACTTACATTTGTTCATTTAGATGCCTTACCGTTTATGACTACTCCTTGCTTTTTGTTGCGGAGCCAAATTTTCTATCCATTTCAACGTACCGTCTTGTATTCCGTGCGCTTTTAGTTTTAACAGTAAATCTTTGTGAGGAACTTTATCAAAGGCCTTTTGAAAATCAAGGTATATAATAATTTTATCTACAGCTTTACTCTCATCATAGAGGTTGAGGATATCGTGGAAGAAGTCTAAGAGGTTTGTTAAGCAGGAATGTTTGTTACAAAAGCCGTGTTGAGTATTTTTAAGTATATTATTTTCCTCTAAGTTATTTTACGAGTCTGTCTCTTATGAGCGTTTCTAGCATTTTACATACAACTGAGGTTAAGCTAATTGGACGATAGTTACTGGGTAGGGATTTGCTGCCTTTTTTTTTTAAATTGGTGTTAAGTTAGCTAGCTTCCACCGATCAGGCATAGTTCCAGACAGCAAGGATTTATTTAATAGCAATGTCAGTGGTTTAGAGATTTCATCCTTAGCTTCCTTTAGAACTCTAGGTGAGATTGTATCAGGTCCGGACATTTTATTTACCTTGAGTTTATCTAAACATTTCAATACTTCTCTCTCTGCAATGGTGATTGATATTGCTTAGAACATCAGAATTATCTATCTGAATCGGCGATGCTGTAGGGATATCAATGAGGTCTTCTGTTGTAAAAACTGATGCAAAGAAGGTATTGAGGGCATTACTCATTTGTACTTCGTCTTTGGTATATTCTCCATTTTCATCGACTAACGGTCCAACAGTTGAAGTAACTACTCTCTTTTTTCTGATATAACTATAGAATTCCTTTGGGTTTGTTTTACTTTGATTTGCAACATGTAACTCCAGGGTCTTTTTACTTTGCTTAACTTTTTGGCTTTACGTCGTAATTCTACAAATTTCACCCGTTCTTCGTCATTTTGTGAGGATTTTAATCTATCATTAGCAAACTTTTTAGCAAGCAGACAGTTTGAAATATCTTTATTCCACCATTTGGGCTTATCATTATGGCCTGTACGCCGTATTTTCGACGGTATGCAGTCTTGCACTGCTTTTAGGTAAGTGTTTGCGAATGATTCCCAAGATGTATTTATGTCGTTATTGTTAATTAGAAAGCTCCAGTCAATTTCTTCAAACATTGCTCTAAGTTTACGAAAGTTTGCTTTCTTGAAATTAAGGACTTTCTCGATGCTGTTATTTTGTTCGTTACTAGTAAACTTTAAACTGAAAGTTATCGTACGATGGTCACTGTTACTGAATTCATCACTGACATTCAAATTCTCTATCAATTCTTCTTTTGTTGAAAGTACAAGGTCAAGGACATTATTTCCACGGGTTGGAGATCTAACAAATTGGTATAGCGAACTCTCTTGCAAGTTTGCATACAGGTCTTGTCCAGAGTGTGAAGTAATACTATCTCCCCACTTGGTCACAGGTAAATTGAAGTCGCCAAAAATTACGGTATCTTGCGAGGTACTTAAGTCTTCAATTTGCTCATAAATTTCTCGGTCAGTTTGCACTGATTGAGCTGGAGGTCTGTATATTAGTGCAAGTATTATTTTTGTAGCTTTATTATTCTTTATTGGCACAAGTATGTGTCGAGTTCACAATTTGAGGTTTTGACAAGAGGGTCGGGTTAAGACTTTCTTTGATAAAAAATAAAACACCACCTCCATTTCTATTAATTCAGCTTTTCTCAAACATTACATAACCGGGAAATGAATACTTGCTAAAAAGTGTCTGTCTTCTGTATTGAGTCTAGATTCTATTATGCCAATAACATCGTAATTTTCTGTAAACACCAGCTCCTCTAAATCTGAAAATTTATTGCATATGCTACGAGCGTTTGCATAGAAAACATTTAAAGTTTTAGATTTGGAATTCACGGAATGCTCTTTATTCAAATTCTTGGTCTGCTCGGATCTACATTTATGTACCTGTCTGCCCTCATTCCTCGATCCTCGTCCCTGGTTGTCCTCGGTCCTCGGTGTCCTCGATCATTGTCCCTAGTGGTCCTCGGTCCTCGATCATTGTCTCTGGTGGTCCTCCGTTCTCGCTGTCCTCGATCGTCGTCCCTGGTAGTTCTCTCCTCGATCGTCGCCCCTGGTCGTCTATGGTCCTCGATCCTTGTCCCTGGTGGTCCTTGGGCCTCGAACCTCCTCTCTGGTGGTCCTTGGTTGGCTCTGCTTTTTCTCCGAAAATCCTTTACTGCGTCGTGAAGCAGGCGGCCAAATCTTGCTGCTCCCACCTGGTTCAGATGGACTCCATCTGCTACAAACAGATGATCTTCACGGTATAAGTCATTCCTGGTATTGATGAATCCAA
This sequence comes from Lithodes maja, assembly GCA_037953745.1. Lineage (NCBI taxonomy): Eukaryota > Metazoa > Arthropoda > Malacostraca > Decapoda > Lithodidae > Lithodes > Lithodes maja. The sequence continues at coordinate 4,438 of JBAKBP010027853.1, read as the reverse complement.
CGTTTTCCTCCCTGCAGAGGTCAGCCAGACGACGATTTACGCTAGTGGCTATATTGAAGAATCGGCTCTTCACACCGATCCTGGGGACGATCCCTGATATGATGACTCTGCCTGACTTTTCCTTATACTTCTGAATCAGCTTCCGGTACTTCAGCATGAGTTCCTCCGATCGGGTCCGCTGCACGTCATTAGATCCGACATGAATGACGTATATTGTGCTTGAGGGGGCTAACTTTGAAACTTCGTTGACTGCAGCTGCAACGTCGTCCACACCGCCACCCGGGATACAAAAGCGCTTCCTGGTCCTGGGTGCCCTGGCGCAGAACTCCATAAGTTGTCCACGAACCATGGAATCTCCTACGAGCCGAAGTCTTCTATTTCTTCTTCGTCGTCTAAGTCAACAAGAATCTTGTAACGGTTCTGGCTCATGGTTTCGGTGATGATCCTCCTTGTGATGGGGCGAACGTTGTTTCTCACGCCGCGAAAGTTGTCCTGAGAAGGAGCGGAGTCATTATTTTCCTGATGTGGTGCATGTATTGAAGCGGGTACCGCTATATCAGGCGTTGGGCTGTTGGACGATGCCGCAGTGGTAGTAATTGCTTCATTTGATGAAACTCCTACATTGAGCGTCGCAAATTCTTGGAGTGTTTCCAGCTGTTTGGTGAGGGCGTTAATCTTGACGTTAGCTTCATCCAGTTTAGCTGCCAAATCTTCTCGGACCTGGCAGAATCGGCAGACATGAACATCGGGGCAGGCAAACATGGTAGGGCCAAACCTACCGGAACAGTTCGTGCAAGCGCGAGACATGGTGACAATAACAAAACTTCAAATCAGTTCACTCTAAGTCACTTCTAATCACTTGTCTCACTTCAGAACATTTTATTCAATTCACACACTTCAGATAACTTTACTCACTGTAAATCACTTCACTCACTTTAAATCACTTCTAATACAATTTAAGGTGTAAGGAGACTGCCCATCTGTCTCAGCCCTCCCAGGATATGAACCCGAGACTTTTCGATTATTAGTGGGATGAACGACCACTGTGCCACACGCCACAGCACAATAATGATAAACCAAAATATCATAGTTACCCACAAAACTTCAGAGGAGATAGTGCTAATGTATGCATAATAAATTAATTATAATTAAAATATATCTTACCCTTTCTGATACCATCTGCACAAGTTTCGTCCACGCCCCAACTTCGGGCCGAATAAACCAATAACTGGAAAAGAAGACAAAATATTAAAATATTAATGCATATCTAACCAATGCGGATATCATTAACCCTTGTCTGGCGGCGCCGGACTTAAGGGGAGACTCCAGTTTATATTCTAAATTAAACTTCTAAAAGAGACTCATTGCTGGCCTTTTGCCACATGTATGCTAATGGTATAATGGTGACTCGCTGAAATTTTCATCGTCCTATGTCCACGCGCGCGCGTGAGCGCATTTTTAGTTTTTTGTGCCAAATATCTAGTGATCCGAAAACCACTTTAAAAATTTGTTTTATATTGTGCATGAGGTACCCTATATAGACTGTCTACAACTCCTCAAAAGCATATTGCCAGGTTGATACGTGATAATGGTTAAAACCGCAGGTAAATTATCAATATAACTAATTTACCCAATTTTTTACCATAAATAAATCATTTAAGTATGGAAAATATTTCCCAAACTCAAAAAGCTTCCGAGGGAGTGTGTATGTATACTTGTTCTACTTATATGGCGAAATTGGAGACAATCGGACAGTAAATGGCTGATTCATCATCATATTAGGTGAATAAACATGCACTATTCATGAATAAAGATTGAAATTTACTCGTAAGTAAAACTTATTCTAGGTTGAGCCCGTGAGCAATTTTCCTTGAGTTACCCCTACTATGGCTTCTTCCCGTTTAGTGCCACCCGCTCGCAAAGAAAACCTGATAACTTAGGGGACTAAGCTATTTTATATTATTATTTATAAGACAAAAAATTACAAAAACGAACATTTTGGGGCCCCCCCAAGGGGGCCCTAGGGATATCCTATGGGTTTTTATGCCCTCATATGACCATTTCTATTGCATACAGCATCCCTTTAGACTACAGACACCAAACAAAAATTTGTGTGGCTGAAAAAAAAAATCTTGTTTTTCGGGGGTCGAGGTCAAACCCCCGGCCCGGGGGGTTATGGATGCGATATGTATTTTTGTTCCTTCCTATGCTATTCTCCTATGTTGAAAGAAGCAGTTTACAGAGAGAACACAAAAACTTGAAATGTTGACCAGAGCCAAAAAAAAAAATGGAGTCTCCAAGTCGATCTAGAGAAGAAAGGACTATGTGGCGGAGACCGACTTCAGGCGGTGTGCAATTTTGAGCAATATTTGGCCCTGAGAGAGAGATGAGCGGTGGGAGGAGCGTAGGTCGGCTCTGACCGTTCGACACGGCTCCGCGCCAGCACTGGGCCCGCCTCCGCACACACCCACACTCACTGCCTCGCTACACAGGGAATTATGTAAGGAAATTACCGTATTTTAGGGATTTTACCTTCGTCTTGCACGATCGTTGCAAGAGAACGCGTGGTCGTAGAAGGATGGTTCTGGTGTCATTGGAAAGCTCAATTATCGCCCTTTCAGGGATACATAATTGTATTACGCTCTGGCTCTTGTTTATGCATGAAAAAGAGCACGGAAACAAGGTCGTTTACGGTAAAACCACCCGCTTGGCGGGTAGTAGAAGTTACTGACGGGCCCGCTCGGAAGGCGTTAAAAGAAGGCTACATTATTTGCGACTGTGTGTGCAGCTGCATTCAACCTTTGACACCATTCCTGGAGGTTTCTATGCCTGCATTTTTTTTTCATTCCAACTAACTCACTACATCAATGACTAAATGGCTTCATTTATGTTAACAGTGAACTTTCCATAGGTCTCCTCCATTCAGGGTTAATATCCACCTAAGTATAGATGTTGGCATGGTTAATCTCAAGGAAACAATTCATGTGCTCATTTACCCAAATGTGGCGCTCTGGAATAATACTAACAGTTTCAGAGAGTAGATGCTGATCTGATATGTGGTTATTCGAGCGATAACCCATGGTCTTGTAGATACATTCAGTACCAAGTGTGTCTAAAGAGTAAATACAAGATAATACATAGCCCTGTATACTTGGCCGAAATGTTGATAAATAGCGGTGGCCCGAACCACCACTTTTTAGATATGATTACCAAGACAAGTAAAAGGCAACGTGTTTGGAGTACGTATAATAAACTTTTAGAAGCGCGATGTATCTCATGTTAACTGGGAGACTAAGGATAGAACAAAGTACAAAGTTACGGTATAATAAGGTTATATTCGTAATTACAACTAAGAGCAAACAACAGTATAATTATGTGAAAATGAATACACATAAACCATTAGTATTACTAGTGAGGTACATACATAATTATATATTTATATATATATATATATATATATATATATATATATATATATATACTGTATATATATATATATATATATATATATATATATATATTTTTTTTTTTTTTTTTCAGGCAGGTGAGATTAAAATAATAGGCACAGTTTGCATTATTGAGTTTTTTATTGATACTCTCAAACTCACCATACCTTAAACTCACCATATACTACAAATCGAGGAAAACATCACAACTAGTCATTCGCAACAGCCCGGCTACCGCTAAGAAACCGTCACAAGAGGACCATGTCATATACCGACACACCTGTAACAGTGAGGACTGTGGACCTCACACTTATGTCGGTTTGACAAGGACTCGTCTGTCACGTCGCCTTACCTTCCACCTTCAAGCCGGAGCTATCAAGGACCACTACCACACATCCCCACACCATCAGGAACTCGCCAGACCCGACTTAGATAAACACACCTCTATTCTTGATAAAGAAATAGACTCACGCCGCCTATTCATTCTTGAAGCTATATATATACAAACATACCAACCTACTTTAAACACACAAGCGGAATACAGCCAGATCCTACCCTCGGCACGCCCTTCCACAGCGAGGCCCCCCATGATGCCCCCAGGAATGCCCCCTCCACACACGCAGATGAACGATGCAGAGGCCCCGCCCACTCCTGCGTCCGGCCAGCCTACCAGAGCTAGTCTTAGGTTAGCCAACCAGCGTGCAGCTAGCACACAATAATCCCTTTCTTGATCTTGTATCGCCTATATAAACTCGACTTATCACCTTCTAACTTCACTTCTCCTTGATAATGATGGCTGCGCCCATTGAAACGTCGGAACCATTTGCAAACCTCCTTTACCAACTTCCTGAAAATACCAGAAAAACTATACGTAAAATTGAGAGTATCAATAAAAAACTCAATAATGCAAACTGTGCCTATTATTTTAATCTCACCTGCCTGAAAGAAAATATCCTCCCTGGCTACACTAATATATATATATATATATATAT
>JBAKBP010027852.1:0-29475 GCA_037953745.1 Lithodes maja | reverse complement strand
AGAAGGGATATTAGTAGACAAGATAGTTGATTACCTAGAAATCCACAATTTAATTACAGACTCCTAACATGGATTCAGGCGACACTGATCATGTCTCACCAATTTGCTGGAATTTTTCCATGAAATGCTGAGTGAGTCTGACAAAAGTAGAGCCATAGACATCCTTTCCTTAGATTTTCAAAAAGCTTTTGACAAAGTGCCTCATTGCAGGCTAATGTCGAAAGTAAGTGCGCTAGGTATCAATACAGTGGTTACAAATTGGATAGAAAGTTGGCTAACAGGTAGACAAGAACGAGTGGTAATCAATGGTGTATCTTCTGAGTGGACTTCAGTCACTTCTGGAGTTCCACAGGGATCTGTCCTTGGCCCACTACTGTTCATCATATATGTCAATGACATCGATATTGGTCTGTTGAGTGTGATCTCCAGGTTTGCAGATGACATAAAGCTTGGAATGAATGTGAAAGACCCCAAAGGGGTTGAACAGCTCAGGATGGACCTCAAGAGACTGGGTGAATGGTCGGAAACATGGCAGATGCCTCTAAACTTGGAAAAGTGCATGGTGATACATATCGGCCAAGGAAACTCCAATTCAGGCCATTCACTATTGGGAATGCCTCTGGAAGTGATTGACTTGGAAAAGGATTTGGATGTTCTGATTAGCAGTGACCTAAAGTTTTCCAAGCAGAGCATTGAAGTAGAGAAGAAATCTCAGAAATTATTTAGTTATATTAGGAGGCAATTTAAGTTTAGAAATAAGGATATAGTCCTCACATTTTACAACGCTCTGATACGCCTCTCCTGGAGTATGTTGTTCAATTCTGGTCTCCAGCACTCAGGAAAGATATAGAGCGACTGGAAAGAATACAAGCTAGGGCTACACAGCTTATTCTATCGCTTAAAAGAATGAGCTACGAGGACCGGTTGAGAGCTCTTGATCTCTTCCCGTTGGAGACAAGAAGCTTGGAGACGAGGTCAGCTTATTGAAGTTTTTAAAATACTTAATGGGTTTGACAATGTGTATTATAGCAAACTGTTTAGCCTCAATATGAATACAACACGAAGACATGGCTGGAAATTAGAATTGAAAAGGTTTAGCACTAGTATTTGTGGAAACTTTTTCATAATTATATAAGATCTGTTCTACCTGGAACAAACTTCACTTCGAAATTGTAAATTGATATTCAATAGAGCAGTTCAAGAAGAGAGTAGATATTATTGTGCACACTCTGTAAAGAGTGTAGTGCACTAAACAGTCTCTCTTCTTCCACTTCGAGTATCTCTTCGGAATGGATCACAAGGTCTCCGAGATATTAACCATTTCTTGTAACTCCTTGTAACTACATATCTCTCTCTCATACACAACTATTCCTATCACGCCTCCGGTACTTTTATCATAAACACCGTTGGGAATCCCCCCCCCCCCCCCTCCCCCAACCTCAGCTCCTACTCATCCTCATAAATACGGAAACCTATCATAACGCTATACCTTGTTCCAAATATGTAGGCCAAAACTCTTGAACATTAACTTCTATAACTCACAAACGACTTGAGTAATCTATGTCCCAAATGCGAAAAATACGGTCTCAATAAACCCTCTTAGCAGCATAGGTCCTTCTTAAACTGCCTAACATCATCTCATTTTAGCAAACATCAAGGTTAAAGGGTCGTCATGGTGCTGAAGGGGTTAGTTGTGGTTAAGGATTAGGGCGGTGTCACACGATCCCTTTTTACTGGCAATTTTCGATAAACCAGTTTATTCTCACACTATATTCTGTGTCGTCACACGAGCGCTCTTTTCGGCATTTTATTTTTCAGGCATTGTGGTCTGACATCATCGCAAGTAAAGTTATTATTTTAGTCTCTTTTATATATGTTCTTCTGTCATTTCTTGTTCCTTCTCGTGTCCTTGCTGATCCTCCCTACCCCTTGTGGGAGTAAGGGCTGGCTACTCACTGACTGACTGACTAACGCTGTTTTTCTATACTGTCTTTCTAAAGTGGTGGTGTGACGCTGCCTGTGTTTCCTCTTGGCTATACAAGGGTGTAGAAAGGCAACGCTACCAATTACTGCCCGGTTAGCTTCAATACACTTTAACCCCTTCTGTACCGGCGCCGTCCTTTTACCTTTATTCTGGCTATATTAGAACATTGTATTTAGTTTATAAAGGCTCTCCAGCAATTAACAGGCTTCGAACTATCTCACTTAACCCTTTTGACTACCACAGATCCTTCATAAACTGCAAAAATATCTGCTAAACATAGCTATAATAACATTGAAAATACGTCGCCGGTACAGAAGGGGTTAAATAAATAGTGTGGCACAAAAAGTGATCCGTCTGCCGCGAAGATCGATGGTTCATTTGCATATAAACGAGACCACTCCCCATTATTCTTCACCTCCAAATTCCGGCAAGTTAACCCCCCCCCCCCCCCCAACACACTCCCCACCCCACCCTCCCCCCAAATCCCTGCTCAAGCTAAACGTGTACGTTATTCGATGGAAAAATTTCCTGTTCAAAGGTTGATGTCCCCTATTTTGCAGGCTGGCTCTCACTCACCAGGATAAATTCGTCGCGTAAATGAGGCGAAGAGTTTTCAAATGGCCAAACGAAACAGGAGGTCGTAAAGGACCACACTCGAACAAGACAGTGTTAATGGGGGATTTATTGGGTCCTCTTCTCCCTCGTGTTTAGCCCCAACAATTTTAAGATTTTAAGACATTTGCCCCATTAGTTTGGCGACGTTAAGACCTTTCGTGACATTTAGGTGTCGACTTTTTCCTGGCCAGCGATTGCAAATCTGCATTTTACGAGGAACCGGCATTTTTCTAGCAAAATATGCGCAAATTTATCTGAAAGGGGGATCTTGGGGATATATTTTTAAAGATTGATGGAGGTCTAAAAAGGAAACTATATATATATATATATATATATATATACCGGTATATATATATATATATATATATATATATATATATATATATATATATATATATATATATATTATATTATATATAACTAAATGTATAGATTAATACAAATCTCCTCTTAAGCAGCCTTCTGAAAAAAGAAAAAAATCCTTATTAAATCAATGTATAGCAAAGAGCGTATAGCCTTAACAGTAATGTGTGAAGAGCGATATGGTTCATTTGCATATAAACAAGATCACTCGCCAGTATTGTTGTTCATCTCCAAACTGTTCGCTGAAAAGTGATGAATTAGTGAAGGGCGGAGGGGGAGTGAGGGAGAGGAAAAGGTTATTATTATGTGTTTATTTGTTTATTTATTTATTTTATTTATGTATACTGTATATATTTTGTTTTTCTTTCTTTCTTTAGAGGGTTTAATATTTGGATCAACATATTTACTTTATTATAACAGAAAATCCCCATATAAACTGGAGGTATGATAACAATATTGGATTTATCTGTATCAATCATCAACCCGTTCAACACCATGATGCCTTGTTACCTTTGATGCTGGCTAAAATTAGATGATTTTATGCAGTTTAAGAAGGACCTATTTTACTCAGAGGGTTTATTGAGATCGTATTTACCCATTTGAGTCGTATAGATAGATTATAAACTAAAAATAATCGTCTAATGGTAACCAGAAATTGTCCAGAATATGATGACAATTACGTAATGGTGGTGAAGGGGTTAAAAGGTCCATCCTCACCTTGTCTTGTGCATGAGCTTCACTGTAAAATATTTTCTGACCATAAAAGAGAAACCTTCATTATCCAGCATTGCAGTATATTCCCACCATTCTCACTCTGATTCTCCCTTTCCCTCTCCCTCACACGCCCCCTCCCCCTTCTCTCTCGCTCTCTCTCTCTCTCTCTCTCTCTCTCTCTCTCTCTCTCTCTCTCTCTCTCTCTCTCTCTCTCTCTCCAAAGTTGGAAAATGTTATTAATCTCACGAAACAGTGCATTAATGTTTTTCTTTAATTGAGTTGGAAACCTTGGGAATGAACTATTGTGAGGTGTAAAATGTAGCTAACTTTTAAGTTTGAGCAAATTTACGGGAAATCTACCAGAAAATCCTTACCAGACGAAACATACTGTATATGAAAAGGATTACTGTAGTTTTTTTGTTTTCTTATCTAACTTCCCATTTTCTATATATAACCTTAATCCATTCAGTACCGGTGATGTCCTTTTTTATTAAATTCTGGCAACTGTTAGACGATCTTATTTAGCTTAGGAAGGACGTCTACCCATGAAAAGGCTACAGACTCTCTCCATGAATCCTTGAAGTTACCATATATCTTTCCTAAGCTTCATATAATCGTCTAAATGTAGCAGAAATCAAATATACAAACGTCACCGGTACAAAAAGTGTTAACATTAGTTACCGTAATGTACCATTAATAATAATGACAGTTGTTTTACGTTGTACACTATTGTCATCCACATAGTGTATCATTACCCTTATTTTGCTTTTTATTTTCTCCGAAAATGTTTCGCAAATAATTTCTAAAGGTATTTTTGAGAGTCAGAGATTCTTCAGGAGTTTTATCCATTGACAGTTACACTGGGAAGGGTGGAGTGATTCAATTTGTAATGTTTAACTCTCAATGCGCGGTTATCTTATAGATGGCTTTACTGCTCAAGCGGGGACGCTCCCACTATTTTCGCACATGTTACGACCGGGCACTCGGGTACACTAGGGCTCTTACACAGGACTCGAGTATGGCTCGCTGCCACAACGGAAACACACGATCCCAACCCCAGAGTACTGCCAGCCGAACAAAAAACGCCACTACCCTCCAGAGTTCTATCTGCTATAACGGGGTATACAAGAACTCGGTACTAGCGTTTCACACAACAGACTAATAACAAGACGGGAGTTATCTAGTCTGGTCAACAATCAAACAAAGAAGAAAGTACTACAACACTAAAGAATAGTGTTGGCCGAAGCCGAAGTAATCCACCCTTGAACTAAGAACTTAAGAAGTCCTCCACCCTCTACTTCGGATCGGCACTATTACGTTACGTTAAACAATAGTCCTCGAGCATCAAGCAAGGAATCTTCTGATAAGTTAGATGCTTCTCGAATACTCATAAGAAGTAAGTATCGGATTTTGAACAGCAATTTAATGAATAACTCACTGGTAATTAAAGGCTTTAAATTGACATAAGAAGAATTATAAGAATAAGCAATAGGATATGGCAAACATTAAGAAGAAGTACTCCGACAATGCACTGGCAATAGCCTACTAAGATTGTGCTCGTGGGCCACTAATCTCTGAAGTAGCTAAGCGTGCCACACATGAAATCAATAGTGCATAAACAATAACATACATAAGGAGAAGCTTCAATACTATGCTGTATCTGCTGGTCGAGCAAAGTCTAGCTGGGATATCTAAGGTTAGGAAACAATGGCTGAGCAAGCGGCTCGTAGCCTAGCGAGGTCCTTAAGACTGTGCGGCCAAATTACGGTAATTGACGGGATGCTCTCTTGAGAGATCCAGATCACTAGTATCTGGTTCTCTCCTGGCGATCCTCTCAAAGTCAAGCAAATGAGATAACACAGTGTTGGGTGGCATAGGCAAAAGCCCTCACTCGCAACACAGTGCTAAACTCCCACGGTACACAGTCAGAAAGACCACCTAGGCGTTCCACGTCTCCGTTGCAATTGTACTGGTTCAACCGCAACCTAGTACTCATAGGAAATCACAACTCAGAAACCCTATCCCAGTCTAGCATTGCCTAAACCAGCAGAAAACAGGAACATGAATAATCGCACACAGGGAAATGCATATACGAGTGCAACAAACATCAATCAATCCTATTCTAGTTAACCCTTCCAAAAATAGGCTATCTAACAGGCACTTATCTCGTGAGAACTCAAGCGATAATACTTTGGCTGACTAAATCTGCACCAAAGGGGTCATGGAGGTTAAACAGGGACGAGAAGAGAAGAAGATAGGCTGTTCAGAGAGTAGAGAAAGTTCACATCAGTCGGAAGAATATGGATAGTTGCAAGGGATATGAGAAGTCGCTTTGCCTGATGAGTTCTGAAGAATGGTGGCAAGAACCTCTCTTTTTATACTCGGCCCTCTAGCGGCATATCTCAAACTACTTAAGGACCGCCCACTGGCAATCATGACGTCATATTCTCTCTCAATCTGGGATCGACAAAGAACTTCCCACGCGCTGAAAGGGAGGAAGGGAGGAGGGAGGAGGGAATTAGGCCTATCTGCCCGCGTGGCGCACTCACTGGTCCCCGTTACGTAATATCTCTCTCTCTCTCCTCTCATCATTACATATAAGTCCCACACACAATACTTATAACTAATGATATAAAATAGAACTCGTTGACTCAGATGAAAACAAAATACATATTTATAATACTTATAGTACAACGGCTCACATAAACTAAGTTAGGAAACTCTACACAGACTACAGCCAAAGTTCCTGCCCTGACGATCCTAGCGAGAGTGGGGCCTGACTGGGCGTTCTGTACAGCATGCTCATACTCGACATGCGTCACACCTCCCCCAAGATTTTACTTGCTCAACCCTGAGCTAAAATCTGATATACAGAACCCCATCAAACCCCTCACACCCAGCGACCGCATGGCACTAAAACAACGCTGAGTTTATCACTAAAACACATCTTATATAAAAAAAAAATTCACATTTCATAACTCCTCCCAACAATAGTAAAAGACATAATATCATGCTCCCAGAGCGAGCTTACAGCAGCTCAGCCGTTTGATAGTTCGTGGACTACTCAAACACTATAGGCTATGACAAACTTATACAATTATCTATATCAAAAAGAAAGAGTTTTTATATGATTTTTATATTTTAATATGTTTTTTTCCGGCTGCACTATAAGGGCAGCCTATTTTCTTCTATACCAAACGCTCAACAATCCTGCTTTACGACCCAATACGCTGGGCTACAACCGCGAGCCAACAAGCACCAAGCGCAAAATACTACTCAAACCAAAGCAGGAGGCTACCCGTGTGTCAATCTCTTCGGGATCATACACCTGTGATAGCCTACGACTGATCATCTACCCTCGATAAACAATCCGCAATCACATTGTCACATCCCGCAATATGCCGGATGTCCAGGTTATACTCCTGCAACATCAATGACCACCGGGTCAGTCTCATATTGCGATTGTGAAATTGATTTAGGAATCTCAAAGGGTGATGATCAGTGTAGATAACCACGACTGGGCCATAGGCTGGAACATACACCTCGAAGTGCCTGAGTGACAGCACAATCGCCAGTAATTCCTTTTCTATTGTAGAATAGTTCTTTTGTGCAGCATTGAACTTCTTAGAAAAGAAACTTACTGGGTGTTCCACACCTTCATTGTCTGTCTGTAGCAAGACGGCACCAGCCCCTACACCACTAGCATCTGTTGCCAGCTGAAAAGGCCTGTTAAAGTCTGGGGCCCTGAGTATCGGGTGAGTACACAGCAAATGCTTCACTAAATTAAAAGCCTTTTCACACTCAGGCGCCCACAAAAACTTTTTGTCTTTAGATAACAAATCTGTGAGAGGTGCCAACACCGTGGAGTAACCTTTTATAAAGCGTCTGTAGTAGCCTATCATACCCAAGAATCTCATGATCTGCTTCTTGGTGGTTGGGTGCGGAAATTTATTGATAGCCTGTACCTTGTTCTGAGGAGGGCACACCTGTCCCCTTCCCACTACAAACCCAAGGTACTGCACAGTGGCTTTTACGAAGTCACACTTTGCCAAATTTACTACCAGACTTGCTTCACTAAGTTTCCGGAACAAGGTCTCCAGGTGCTCACAATGGCTCTCAAAGTCGTCATCATAAATGATTACATCGTCCAAGTATACGGTGCAATTTGGAATGTCCTTGACAATTTCATTCATCAGGTTCTGAAACGTTGCTGGTGCATTCTTAAGTCCGTAGGGCATAACATTACACCGGTAAGTACTCCCGTCCACCACAAAACCACATACCTCTTTAGCGCGCTCGGACAAAGGTACTTGCCAGTAACCTTTTACTAAATCAACTTTAGACAAAAACCGAGCATTACCAATTTTATCAACACTATCATCAACCCGAGGAAGAGGATATGGGTTAGTTGGAGTCAAACCGTTTAGCCTACGGAAATCAATACAGAAGCGTACCTTGCCATCTGGTTTAGGCTGCAGTGTTACGGGGGAAGTCCATTTAACGGTACCTTTCTCTATCAACCCTCTACCGAGCATATACTCCAACTCATCCCTCAGAGCGGGTAGTTTTATGGGGGGCACACGGTATGGGATTGACTTAAAGGGTAGATGGTGCCCCACGTCAACATCATGCATAGCCTGAGTAGTGAGGCCTGGATGTTCAGCGAATACAGTGGGGTATAAACCGAGCAACTGACGGATAGCTTCAAATTGCGGCTCAGGCAAATGGGCTATAGCCTCGTCAGCCCTTAGGCTCGAGTTCCCCGCCCACTGATCCGCTGAAACATGGTGATCCCAGCTATCCTCCTCTGAAGCTTGACTGTCCCCCTCTCCTTCTCCACCACGGCCGCAACAAGCCAACACAGGGACAGTGAGAGGCTCAGAGGGGCGCCTCACATACTCTTTTATCAGGTTCACGTGACATAACTGATTCTTCTTCCTCCTGTCTGGAGTGGCAACAAGGTAATCTAGGTCCGAAATTTTCTCCACAATTTTATAGGGTCCAGTATACTTCGCCGACAAGGGGTTACCCACCAAAGGCAACAAAATCAACACCTCCTGTCCCACAATGAACTCCCGGAGCTTCACTTTGCGATCATACCTGTCCTTCATTAAAGCTTGTGACCCTGTTAAATTCCGACCTGCCATCTCCAGACTCTTAAGCATGCGCTCACGGCTTTCAAACACATACTTCAACAAGGAACAAGGCGGCACAGTTCCTTCCCAAATTTCCCGCAGCATATTAAGGGGGCCCCTGACTCGGTGTCCAAAAATCAGCTCGTTTGGACTAAATCCCAGGCTCTCACCAGGCACTTCCCGAGCAGCAAACAGTACATACGGCAATCCAAGATCCCAATCTCTTCCGTTATCAGCACAATAACACCTGAGCATGCTTTTAAGGGTGGCATGCCACCGCTCAAGCACCCCTTGGCTCTCAGGGTGATACGCTGACGATACCACCGCCCGTATTCCATGCTGTTGCATTGTTTGCTTAAAGAGATTGGAGGTGAAATTGGACCCCTGATCAGACTGAATCTCCTCCGGGTACCCGTACCTTGAAAAGTACCACAACAAGTTACTGACTACCGTCTTAGCCATGCCGTTTTTCATGGGGTATGCATCGGGGTATCTAGTGGCAACATCCATGATGGTTAACAAAAATTTATTACCAGCCTTTGTGGGAGGGAGGGGACCAACCATGTCAACAACAATCTTACTAAAAGGTGGCCCAATTACAGGAATAGGGTGCAACGGAGCTTTAGGAATAACTTGGTTTGGTTTCCCGACCCGTTGACAAATATCACATGAGTTTATCCAGGACTGCACATGAGACTTCATCCCCGGCCACCAAAACAACTTCCCCAAAGCCGCCACCGTTTTTCTTACCCCCAAATGTCCTGCCAGCGGTGTGTCATGCGCCAAACTCAGTAGGCTATCCCTGCACTCCCGCGGCACCATCAACTGGTCCACTACCCCGGACCCCATCTTCCAGCTACGGTTAGGGTCTTGAAAACGCCGATACAGGATGCCATCTAAATAAAAAAAATCTCCCGGCTGTGCATCACCGTCCTCGTCGAGCTCCACAGCTCCATTAGCACACGTTTGGAGCTCAGGGTCCTCCAGCTGCAACCGACGTATATCTGAGGGTGCCAAGCGATCTAACTGCTCCCGGAGCAATGCATGACCCTCCCCGATACTGAGCTGCTCCCTCTGTCTCTCTCGATGTTCATAACGTTGCTGTCGTGGAGACTCGTCATGCCCAGCCTCGTCACTCTCGATGACAGGCCCAGGGGCTACTCCAGAACTAAGTAATGGTGCTAATACTGAATCACCCAGGAGAGCCGCCGAGTCAAAACTCTTAAAACCAACTCCAGCTTTAGCCTCCTCCTGTTGATCGTTCCTCTGCTGGTCTGAAGACGGAGGACTAGGCGGTGACACTTTAGCTGCCCGAGCTCGGGTGACAGCACACGCCATGGGTTGTGCCTGGCACCGCTCGACCCACTCTCGCTCTTCCCTACTCACGTCGGCCGGCCTCTCGGCAACGACTAAGGGTAGAACCTCAGAAGCGGGCATTGCAAAGTCGTTGCCGAGAAGAAGGTCGACGCCCTCCACTGGCAGTTTCTCCACAATCCCAACATCCAATTCACGTGCCACACCATCCACCTCCAACTCCAACCGCACCAGCGGGTATGACCGAGTTGCATTAATACCCTGCACCACCACCACCCGAGCCGCATTTATAGGGTAGCCAGTCAAGTTTTTCATCAAAGTCTGGGAAGCACCTGTATCACGCAAGACCTCTACTCCATGCTTGCGCCCCGCCCACATCACGCAACCCCGTCCTCTATGGTCGCAAAAAACATCCTGAGCAGGGCTCGAGCCTCCCAGGTGCTTCTGCATTGGCTGTGCCTCAGCCTCTGACGAACTGCCCCGGGCAAACTCAGAAGGCTTCAGAGACACACCAATGTTGCAGGCCAAAGACACAGCTGCTGTAGGTGGTTTGCTAGGACAGACTCTTGCAAAGTGCCCCTTTTTATGACATTGATAACACTCTAACTCCCCTTTGGGCTTCCCTTGGTACTGGGAAGGGCCCGGCCCCTTCTTAAATGGGACGGTGCTAGTCTTGTGGTCAGTCTTGGTATCATAACTCTTGTACTTGTTTGCATAAGATATATTACTAACTCGGGGGGGTGGGGCGTCACGCCCCTTGTTACCTGCCTCACTACGCTGGGCAGACCCGCACCCACGAATTAATGATAGCCGGAGGTCAGCCATCTCAGCTGCCTCCTGTAGAGTTTTTGGATTCTTTTCTTTAATAGTTAAAGTCATTTCTGCACCTGTACACTTATAAAACTGCTCGAGCAGAAACAGCTCAGTCAACTGTTCGGCCGTCTCAGCTTTCTCAGAACGTGTCCAGTTTGTAAGTGCATCTTTTAAGTCCCGGGCATGTTCAAGAAAGGTCGCCTCCCTAGTCTTTGTAACACCCCGAAACTTCAATCGATATGTTTCTGGTTGCAACTCGTATGCCCGTAGGACAGCTCTCTTCAATTCTGGGTAGTCAATGCAAGACTCTAAAGGCAGTGCATCATAAGCCTTCAGACCCTTACCCGTAAGTCTTGAGGAGACCAGAGCTGCCCACTTCTCTTCAGGCCAATTATGCTCCCTACACTTCTTCTCAAAACGATTAAAAAATTCTGTGACTTCAGTTTCACTAAATGCCGGCACCAATTTGACTAAGTGAGACAAGGACTGTTCTCTTACTTGGCCCTCCCGGCCCATCCGAATCCCTGTCGACTCTGCACGAGTCTTATCTAAGTCTATCTGAGCACAATATTTCTCGGAGTCGTATCTAAGCTCAGCCTCGTGCCTCCTAGTCTCATTCTCCTGCTTCCTAGACTCAGCCTCAATCGCATACTTCCTAGACTCAGCCTCGATTGCATACCTCCTAGACTCAGCCTCCATCTCCTTCTCATGCCTCCTAGACTCATTCTCCATCTCCTTCTCATGCCTCCTAGACTCATTCTCCATCTCCTGCTTCCTAGCCTCATTCTCCATTTTAGCAAGCTCGAGTTTAAATATCATCTCAGGAGACAGGCCGGAAGAGGGAGCTGCCACTACTGAAGGAGGGGGGGCAAGAACTGGGGAACCACCATACGCACCGCCCGAGGGCACTCCAATCTTCCAATGCTCATCCCTCTGTGGGAGAGTGCTAACCTCCGGCAACTGAGTGGACGGCACTGTGGGAGTCGAGTGAGAGGGGATCTGGGGAGGAACCCCCCCAAACGCCCTCTCCTCCGAAACCCCATGTCGCCCACGCAACACCCAGGAAATCAGCTCCCCCTTGGACATCGCTGCTACATTGGATCTGCCCAAAACCTGGGCTATCAGGCGCAAGCCATAAACATTCAACCCAGTCAGCCTCTCCTCCGTCACATGGTACTGCTTACTCACAAAAAGTCTAGCATCCTCCTCACTAGTTACTAACGGCACCTCCTCACTTAGCATCTCTCGCTCCTCGTCAGTACTAGGGCCCGACATACTGAAGTTCACCAAAAAATTCTCGAGACAAAAGTGTTAAACTCCCTTATGCAAGCACTAATTACTAAATTAACTGGAGTCTCTTAAATGCTCTCCTAATTGCCTTACAAAAAAAAATATTCTTCAATATGTACGCTAAAGTACGAACAAACAAATGTTGTACAATTCTGCAAAAATTTATACTGTTCACAAAATCCTAAGCAAGGTCGCCATTTGTTACGACCGGGCACTCGGGTACACTAGGGCTCTTACACAGGACTCGAGTATGGCTCGCTGCCACAACGGAAACACACGATCCCAACCCCAGAGTACTGCCAGCCGAACAAAAAACGCCACTACCCTCCAGAGTTCTATCTGCTATAACGGGGTATACAAGAACTCGGTACTAGCGTTTCACACAACAGACTAATAACAAGACGGGAGTTATCTAGTCTGGTCAACAATCAAACAAAGAAGAAAGTACTACAACACTAAAGAATAGTGTTGGCCGAAGCCGAAGTAATCCACCCTTGAACTAAGAACTTAAGAAGTCCTCCACCCTCTACTTCGGATCGGCACTATTACGTTACGTTAAACAATAGTCCTCGAGCATCAAGCAAGGAATCTTCTGATAAGTTAGATGCTTCTCGAATACTCATAAGAAGTAAGTATCGGATTTTGAACAGCAATTTAATGAATAACTCACTGGTAATTAAAGGCTTTAAATTGACATAAGAAGAATTATAAGAATAAGCAATAGGATATGGCAAACATTAAGAAGAAGTACTCCGACAATGCACTGGCAATAGCCTACTAAGATTGTGCTCGTGGGCCACTAATCTCTGAAGTAGCTAAGCGTGCCACACATGAAATCAATAGTGCATAAACAATAACATACATAAGGAGAAGCTTCAATACTATGCTGTATCTGCTGGTCGAGCAAAGTCTAGCTGGGATATCTAAGGTTAGGAAACAATGGCTGAGCAAGCGGCTCGTAGCCTAGCGAGGTCCTTAAGACTGTGCGGCCAAATTACGGTAATTGACGGGATGCTCTCTTGAGAGATCCAGATCACTAGTATCTGGTTCTCTCCTGGCGATCCTCTCAAAGTCAAGCAAATGAGATAACACAGTGTTGGGTGGCATAGGCAAAAGCCCTCACTCGCAACACAGTGCTAAACTCCCACGGTACACAGTCAGAAAGACCACCTAGGCGTTCCACGTCTCCGTTGCAATTGTACTGGTTCAACCGCAACCTAGTACTCATAGGAAATCACAACTCAGAAACCCTATCCCAGTCTAGCATTGCCTAAACCAGCAGAAAACAGGAACATGAATAATCGCACACAGGGAAATGCATATACGAGTGCAACAAACATCAATCAATCCTATTCTAGTTAACCCTTCCAAAAATAGGCTATCTAACAGGCACTTATCTCGTGAGAACTCAAGCGATAATACTTTGGCTGACTAAATCTGCACCAAAGGGGTCATGGAGGTTAAACAGGGACGAGAAGAGAAGAAGATAGGCTGTTCAGAGAGTAGAGAAAGTTCACATCAGTCGGAAGAATATGGATAGTTGCAAGGGATATGAGAAGTCGCTTTGCCTGATGAGTTCTGAAGAATGGTGGCAAGAACCTCTCTTTTTATACTCGGCCCTCTAGCGGCATATCTCAAACTACTTAAGGACCGCCCACTGGCAATCATGACGTCATATTCTCTCTCAATCTGGGATCGACAAAGAACTTCCCACGCGCTGAAAGGGAGGAAGGGAGGAGGGAGGAGGGAATTAGGCCTATCTGCCCGCGTGGCGCACTCACTGGTCCCCGTTACGTAATATCTCTCTCTCTCTCCTCTCATCATTACATATAAGTCCCACACACAATACTTATAACTAATGATATAAAATAGAACTCGTTGACTCAGATGAAAACAAAATACATATTTATAATACTTATAGTACAACGGCTCACATAAACTAAGTTAGGAAACTCTACACAGACTACAGCCAAAGTTCCTGCCCTGACGATCCTAGCGAGAGTGGGGCCTGACTGGGCGTTCTGTACAGCATGCTCATACTCGACATGCGTCACACACATTAAACATCATCCTACCGCGGTTTCTGTAGCCCTGAGCACAATCAAACGAGTCCCAATGGCAAGAGCAGGTCGAATTCTCCCTATAAAAGTCCCATTCATTCTTTCCGTGCGCTGGCCTTAAACAATATTGGAGAGCAGCCCCGCATCAACACAACAAGCACAAGCGTATTGTCATCTCTCTATATATCCCTCTTTTGTATTTTTGCACTCACGATAACTCAATGAAATGCACTGTTTCATTATCATGTTTTGTGTTTAACCCTCGCCGAACGGCGATATAAACCTTCATGTGATTCCTGGAACTGGGAGTTTTGTTGAAATCTCTGCATTTTGGCGTGCTTATAAATACACAAAAAATGGCCTAACCTAGGTTATATATTTATTAGAGGTGGATCGGATATCCGCATCTGCATCCGCATCCGCGGATATCCGCATCATTTTGTACATCCGCATCCGCATCCAATAATGCGGATATAGTGCGGATATTTTCGTAACTAATAAGTCATAAAAACTAATTATATTTACACTTTTACAGAATAACTAATTAACTATTAACCCCTTGAAGCTCTGACACATTTTAGCAGTTTATTTTTGCTATCATTAGACGATTTTATGCTGCTTAGGAAGGATATGTGGGTATTAAAAGGGTAAAGAACTAAAGACTATCCCAATCAACCCTCTGACTTCCCTATACCCTTCCTAATCTGAAAAAAAAATTCTAATAATAGTCAGAGAACAAAAAAAAGAAGTGCATCATGGTCCTATATACTGTATACTATGTATATCCTATATATACCTATATACTCATGCTTCCTCTACTTATAATATATTTTTGTCTCAAATGTTTTAGTATCTTAAAATTTCCATTATCTGTGGCTAAAACTCTTGAGGGCTAAAACTATCCGCATCCGTATCCGCAAATACTGAAAATAAATATCCGCATCTACATCCGCATCCACAAATATCAAGAAATCAATATCCGGTCCACCTCTAATATTTATATATATCCAGCGGCAGTGCTCGTTGTTATCTAGCGATGGGTGAAGACTAGAAGTCTCTAGACCAAGTGGTTCAGTTTTTATAGTGAAAATAAGTATGTCAGTTATGGCCGCCGGGAGCCTAGAAACCGTGTACACTCCCGGTTTTCATCATTTACCGATACTTATATCTCTGAAACTAAATGGCCTAACCTATTTTATATACATACCAGAGGCAGTAATCGGTGTTGTCTTGCGATGGGTGACGACTAGAACACTGTACATTGAGCGGTTATTGTGTCAGGTGCGAAATAATACCGGCTGTTTTGTTGGGATACTAAAAACTGTTTGAATGCGGCGACACAGTAGTTGTGGCCACGGCCTATTTACATTCATTCAACATTTGATTATGGATTATGTAATAATATTGATTATATTGATTATTAATTACTGATATATTTCACCATTGTAACCATTCCTAAGTCACTGTCGTCTGCTTTCATGCATCGTTTGAAACTCAGGTTCAGCAAGTACAAACTTTCGTAAGGCCTGAATGCAAGCAGGAGCTACATGACTGATTGGCTATGTGTTCTTGTTCTTGTTGGTTATACGGACCACCCGCTAAGACAACAACACTTACTCTAGTGCGGTTTTAAGCCATTAAATATGGCTAGGGAGCTATGTATGCCAACCATGTGTCATGGAGAAAGCTTGATATGGAGCTATGTAGGCCACCCGGGCAAGAAGGGTTAAAAGACAGTATGAGTTATGGCCTGTAACATGAAATATGCCTCACACACTACAATTACATGTAGAAATGGCCCTGTTTTCCATGAATTTCAACTTCTAAAGAACCTCTTGCTTGGACATAGACCCTCTCACAACCAATGCTTGTAGCAGACTGATATTACTATGGTGGGGAAGCATCTCGCAACAAGTGGAGTAGCTCGGTGATACCAACTCAGCTGGTAATACCAAAATTTAAGGGTACATCACCCGCAGCAGATGGTTTAAATTATGTGAGCCTATGTTATTTTATTTTATTTATGCATTCATCTTTTTTTTTCTTTTGCTTTTCTTTTTTTACGGGGAGGGGGGTGCTATAAATCATAATTGAGGGCTTTGACTGTTTTTATTTATTTATTTATTTATTTACTTTTTTACAATTTTCGAACATTATATTCTATAGCTTGCCCACGCAGACTCCTTTAACCCGGTGGACCCCAAGCAATTTAATATAAATGTACACTCCAGGACCAGCCACTTGTATTCTTTTTTTTTCTTTCCTGAAAACACATGGGATGGGTTAGTAATGAAGGAAAAACAACAAAAAAACGCTCACCTAGGTCATTTATAGGAGTCCTGGGGGTCAGCGGAAAGTCGCATTTAACCATTTGACGCATTTATGACGCAGAGGTTGCCAGATGGGAGGTGTGGCAGAGTGGTCTTGCCACTGGACTGATAATCCAATGGACCTGGGTTCGAATCCCAATATGT
The DNA here is from genome assembly GCA_037953745.1 of Lithodes maja. Lineage (NCBI taxonomy): Eukaryota > Metazoa > Arthropoda > Malacostraca > Decapoda > Lithodidae > Lithodes > Lithodes maja. Next base: position 12,713 of record JBAKBP010027852.1, on the reverse strand, counting down.
CAATGGGAAGATATTATTGGGTTGGAATTTGTGCTGTACCTAGTTTCAATGCATTACCACAGCACACCGAAATGCCCCCCAAAATACCCTCATTGTTCCCTGATTATATAGCACTGTATGGATATTCACATATTCAAAATACGCTACAGGGGGTCAATGCCTAGTGAGTTAATTGCTCAATAGGTGGCGTTCTGAGAGTGAGGGTCCGAGACTGGGGAGTGAGACTGTGAGGCGCGGGGGCGAGGCAGCTTCAGAGATGGAGTTGGGTTCGAGCTGTGAATCTGTGCTTCGCATGTCTCACTCCCTAGACTGGAACAGGACCTCACGGGCCTCACCGTGTTCAGCGGCAGAGTGTAAAGGCTATCAGCCTATGCCCGAGAGGGAGTATTTGGAATATAGAAAAAAAAGACAAAAAAAAGCAATAAGAAAGAAGAGTTCTCTCACTCTTATATTTACCTCTCCAAAATTAGTTTTCTGCCCACAGCTAACTCAAAAACAACTGCAGAGGTTGAAGTAACTAAACTAAAGGTTTCTAAATACCCCTGATGGTAACAAAGGCTTTAAAATATCCCCAATAGGCTCAAAATCGCGTCATATGTCGGAGAGGGTTAACATGAGGTGATGGGTAAGCAAAATACTGGAAAATCACTACCCCGCGCGCCCGCGCGCACACGGCTGGACTTGGAGGGTTGCCAACCATCGGTATTGTTCCGTGGGATCCTAAAGTAGTTTCCATACAAATCTGAACCTTCTAGGTGCCATAGGACAGGCGTAATTAAGGCGGACGCAACCAGTGCGTCGCATAGGCAGCACATAACGTGTGTCGCTAGTACTCAAGGGGTTCAGCTGACCCCACTCCCTCACCCCTTAACCCCCATACAAGCTAAACTAGCACAATTTTCGATAACAAATGTCCCGGTCAAAGGCGTGTTCCTCCAAAATTTGAAACACATATAATCTTTCACACAGTATTATTGTACCACTTCCAGGGAAAAATATTACTCCAAGCTTCAAAATTATTTAAACAAATCTGGTACATCGCACACTAGGGAAAAAGTAATGGCATATGCATTGGGAGGCCAATTTGATTTTTGTGCAACTCATGAAGCCTTTCTCTCTCTCTCTCTCTCTCTCTCTCTCTCTCTCTCTCTCTCTCTCTCTCTCTCTCTCTCTCTCTCACCTGAATATTGCACCTGGAATTGTATATTATATAAAGCCATGAGGACAAGACGGACGAGACACAAACAGGAAGGGAGCGTAATGGAAGACTGAGGCAGAGGTGGAGCAGGAGGAAGAAGAAGAAGAAGAGGAGGCCATAGAAGAAGAAGAAGAAGAAGAAGAAGAAGAAGAAGAAGAAAGAAAGGAAGAAGAAGAAGAAGAAAGGAAGAAGAAGAAGAAGAAGATAGGAAGAAGAAGAAGTAGAATAATAAGAAGAAGAATTAGAAGGGGAGGAGGAAAAGAGGACAAAGAGGATAAAGTGAGAAAGGCAAGGGAGATAAGACATACTGGAAAACACGGAGGGAAGGTTGTTAGGGGATGTCACACTAGGGATTGCAAATGTAGGGGAATGATGTCACACTCGAGAAGGCTGGGGGAAGATAAGGTGACGTCACACTGAGAAATACAGAGAAAGGGTGATATTAAGACAAAGAGAAGGTTAGGAGATGGAACACTGGAGGAGACAGAGCATACAGGGGACCGATGACACACTGGAGGAGACAGAGACATACAGGGGACCGATGACACACTGGAGGAGACAGAGACATACAGGGGACCGATGACACACTGGAGGAGACAGAGACATACAGGGGACCGATGACACACTGGAGGAGACAGAGACATACAGGGGACAGATGACACACTGGTGGAGACAGAGACATACAGGGGACAGATGACACACTGGAGGAGACAGAGACATACAGGGGACAGATGACACACTGGAGGAGACGGAGACATACAGGGGACAGATGACACACTGGAGGAGACGGAGACATACAGGGGACAGATGACACACTGGAGGAGACGGAGACATACAGGGGACAGATGACACACTGGAGGAGACGGAGACATACAGGGGACAGATGACACACTGGTGGAGACAGAGACATACAGGGGACAGATGACACACTGGTGGAGACGGAGACATACAGGGGACAGATGACACACTGGAGGAGACGGAGACATACAGGGGACAGATGACACACTGGAGGAGACGGAGACATACAGGGGACAGATGACACACTGGAGGAGACGGAGACATACAGGGGACAGATGACACACTGGTGGAGACGGAGACATACAGGGGACAGATGACACACTGGTGGAGACGGAGACATACAGGGGACAGATGACACACTGGAGGAGACGGAGACATACAGGGGACAGATGACACACTGGAGGAGACGGAGACATACAGGGGACAGATGACACACTGGAGGAGACGGAGACATACAGGGGACAGATGACACACTGGAGGAGACGGAGACATACAGGGGACAGATGACACACTGGTGGAGACAGAGACATACAGGGGACAGATGACACACTGGTGGAGACGGAGACATACAGGGGACAGATGACACACTGGAGGAGACGGAGACATACAGGGGACAGATGACACACTGGAGGAGACGGAGACATACAGGGGACAGATGACACACTGGAGGAGACGGAGACATACAGGGGACAGATGACACACTGGTGGAGACGGAGACATACAGGGGACAGATGACACACTGGAGGAGACGGAGACATACAGGAGACAGATGACACACTGGTGGAGACAGAGACATAGTTATAGAGGTTAGAGGTTAAGGGGGGGTTGACACATTTATTTGCTCATGTATGCATCTATTTAAAATGTGTTCAGTTTCCTCCCTAGACCTCCATCAAACTTTAAAAAATCACCCGCCTAGGACCCTCCCTCAAGATAATTTTGTTCATTTTCTGATAGAAAAATGTCCCGGCCGAAATACAGGCTCGCTATCGCTCGCCAGGAAAACATCGAGAACTAAATGACACAAAGTCTTAATATCGATAAAGACATGGGGTGACAGGTTTTAAAATTGCCAAACTAATGCGCCGAACGTCTACAAATCTGAAAGTTAATGGGGCTCAACATGAGGAGGAAGGGGGACCAGAAAAACTACCTATCTCCCTTTAAGGTATTTTGCTTAATTACGATGAATAGACAATAGTGGAAAGCCTAAGGAAAGCCCTCTACTACATGGACTGATGGAGTGATGGACGATTAGTTGTATTATTACATTTGTGTATATTATTAAAATACCTCGAAAAAGAGAGCGAGAGGAAGAATCCCCAGACGAGAAGGATCACAAGAGACCAGCACAGAGGCCGAAGAAGATGAGAGAGAAGGCAGAGGAACAACCAGAAGCAGGCACATCACGAATGGACCCGGACCAGATACGAGAAACCGCTCCGGGAGAAGAATGCACCACCACGCCAAAACGGACACCGACCACTACTACCACCACAAAGAGGAAACTGAGGTTCAGTGTACACTTCTGAACCACCTATGTTTCTCTCCTATATTGTTATCACACGATTTATTATTTAAGTAATGTTATCATAACCCTATATACCAAAAATAAACAAACGTTATGATCACCCATGTATTCTTGTGTTTTCTGCTCTCCCCAACTCACAATATAATTAGGGGAGAATTAAGAAGTAGTAACTAAGAGAAAACGCGTATCTCCACTTCAGAAGAAATAAATGCCAGATGAAACCATTATATGCCTGTATGAAAACTATGTTATGCAATAAAATGTGAACCTATACTTCAATAGATCCTGGAACCTTGATTTTCTACGCATATATACACATGCCTTTTTTTGACACTCTTCAACTAGTTTACTAGTTACACAAACCACACATGCCTCTTTCTATATAAGAAGATTCAACTGTAAATCTTCGTTCCCAAGTAAAATAACGCGGGAGATCTGCCGCTTCCGCACCCCGAGAGGGGGCGCTCCGGACGTTTAAATACCTGGTGTACACACAGGCCTACCAACACGAACCGGGAAGGTTAGATACGTACACACACCTGTAGACACCACCATGCTGAGAGAGATTTATATATTCTTATGCCCAAAATTACTGACAACCAAGATCAGTAGTAAAACCCAGCCACCACCAGCACAAGAAGGAGGGAGAAAGATTAACTCTGTCTCGCACGCATCGTAGCCCTCAACTGTCCGGTGCACACGACACACCTTAAATGCACCCGACACCACCAATCCTCCCCGAGAACCCAAAACTCGGAATTCATTCACTTCACTTACTGTTTATTATTATTTATTATTATTATTTATATTATGTATTATTGTTTTTCAGAGTTCCATTAAAGTAAGACAAACCCTCTATGATTTTATAATTTAACCTTGATGAAGTAGCCTACTCTAGGAACATAAATTGACCTTACTTATCACACCACCACCGAGTATTGACCTTCTATTGAAGGAGACCCTGACCAATAGTGTAAGAAGGGTTCAAGGACCCCATCTAGGATAACTCCCCATGCCCTTACCATCCTAGAGGTACCACAGGAGTGCACTCAGTAATCCGCAATACCAGTTCAGGATTTCTGAGGAAAGTCAAGCAATTGTTGAGGCTTCAAAAGTACTGGCTAGCCAACTTATGAAAACTTAAGATTGCTCTCCATTCAGTTGGACTGACCGTCCTGCCGCAAAGTCCAGATACTCTCTGTAAAACCCTATACTAGGGATCCTTGTTAGATCCGGGCCTGCCTAGCTAACGTGGAGATCCTACTTAGGCGGTTACTAGCTAGTCTAGTGAAGAATGTGTACAGCCTGCCGATATTTCTTCTGAGACTACAAGTCCCCGTTAACTGAGTTCTGTCCCAGGTACTCTGTCTTCGTCTGGCATGCCAGAGAGACACACCTTTACTGAGACACTAGCCCACAAATCCTATACTAGGGATCTCGTTAGACCTGGGCCTGCCTAGCTAACGTAGATATCCTACTTAGGCGGTGACTAGCTAGTCTAGTGGGAAAAGTGTACGGCCTGCCGAAACTTTCTCCTCAGACTATAAATTATCGACAGCTGTGGCCTGTCACAATAACTCTGTCTTTGTCTGGCCTGCCAGAGGGACATACAGCTATTGTGATAGGAACAACTTTCCTGCCGAGTTGGGAAAGTAGGATACCAGCCTGCCGCCATTGCTTGTCCATCTTGTTAAGGAAAGCCCACAACAGCACCATCTCTAAAAGAAGTTGAGTTAACGGCCTGCCGTCCTCAATATTCTCTAGAGTGTGAAGGTACCAGTGTCCTGATATAAGAACTCTGTTGATGGCTGGCATGCCAGCGTTAACATAGTCCCAATTATTAGGCTTCACTTTACCTCGTAAAAAGTAGAGAGATTCCGGCTTGCCGCCCTCTCTGGGTTTTACGGAGTCCAAGTGAACACTCGTACAAAAGTGTCCTTGTCGAGGAACTTTGTCGTCCTTCGGCCTGCTGACGTGATATAGGCTCCACCGCGAGGTTGCATTTTCTATAGTGAAAAGTAGAGAGACTACGGCCTGCCGCCCTCTCTATTATTTACTATTTAAAGTGGACACTGCCACTCGGCACAGGTAGTCTTAACCCTCTGAGACCGCTGTGTTAGAGACAGGGCTTGGCGAGATACCCTCACGGGCACTCTGCAGAGACAAGTCCTTGGTGCACTGAGTCTGTGGCATCCCATATGACTGTGTAACTTAAAGGTTTAAACACCGCCCCAGGTCCCCAGAACCTCTCATAAAGATCAGGGCAGACAGTAATATCACTCCAACTGAAATTACTGCGTTCGTCCGATATCGACCAAATAAGACTCGATATATAAGATCCTAGTCCGAGAGTACCTTAACAGGACTTCCTCAACGGTTGACATACTGATCAGAACAGTCGAGTAGTTCGGTATGGTGCCCAACAGTAATTCGTCAGACGGTTACTGTATGTTACAGAGCCATAATTAAGATCTCAAGCCCAATCAACCCATCTGTAACTACTTCACACAGCCGGCCCACCTAGACGGCCTACGGGGAAGCTACCAACGAGAACCAATCAACCTCCAGAAGTGTTCACCGGAGACATCCATCGAGAAGTTACCACGCCGGGAGATCAAGAGAAGAAGATAGAGTGACAGCAAGTAGGAAAAGTGTCGAGTGAACGAAATAAACAGAGTTCCCTCAAAAATGGCTTAAATACGTATAAATCCGCACTAGTGTTAATAATCGGGTCCTAAAGCTACGAGTCGTACCCCCATACAGTACGAGTGATACGGATTAATAATCTGCCACCCATCAGTGAATCAATCTTGAATTTATCAAATTTTAACCTATTTTCGCGACGTCAGCGACTCTGCCGATATTTACCAAACTCCTAGAAAATACTTCAGAGTCTACCATTGACTCCCCTTTTTCTATATAACCCAGCTGCATACCTATTGGGGTACTTGACCTTGAACTTGAAACACCGTGACATTCCTGAAAAAAAACGACAGTGGTCACTCCACTCCTAGAAACACTTCTCCATCGTCCACCCCTGTGTATTAAAAACTATCTCGAAGATTTAGTGAAGTTGGTCAACAATATGTGTTCCCTATCTAGCTCCGCGACTGTGCTAGGAGTCAGTGATGAAATTAAGTGCTATTTACTGGCAGTGATACATGTCCTATGTTCTCAGTTCCAGATTATTTCTCCAATATAATGCAAGAGAAATAAAGATGTATTCTTAAACCATATCTTGTGATATACTTATCCTCTGTTTTCCTTTCATTGTATATGTACATATTTGAACTTGGAAGTCCCAGTGGAGTAGAACTCACCATATCCAATTGTTAATCCTGCATAAAATCAGGGTATAACATTGGTGGCTAGCGGTGCTTCTCTATTCAGACGGAAGAATTCAATATATTGAACATATTTGGAAAAGAAACGGAGATAAAGAATATATAATTATAAATATGGCCGCTCCACGCTCTCACATTCCCATCCCCAAATATGATGGGGAGACTTATGAAATTAAAATATATATGGACATATTAAAGCCAGTGCTAGACTTAGCTTATACAATGGACCGCGAGAAAATAGCCGTCCTTCTTACGCACTTGGGAAAAGCCGTTTCCTTTGTAGCCCCGCAGGTAACCCCTGCACTCACCTGGGATGCGTTCAAACCCATGGTGATTGAGGCAATCAAGCCTTCTCTGGGTGTGTTTGTAGCACACAACAAAATCAAGGACATCAAGTATGATGGTGACCTTGATGCAACTATCACAAACATCAATCATCATGTAGGGGCCGCATTCCCTACGTTGACACGAAATATGCAAGAGCAGCACATTCTAGTGCATTTAGTGCAAGTACTACCCTCAGCAGTACAAGAATATTTTGCCGTTCACGATCCCGTAGGTTTTCAATGGGATATAGTGACCATACGGAGAATATTGGCCTCCCAACCCAAGAAACCTATGATTGCAGCGATTAAAAGGTTCGGTGAACAGGCCCAGTACAACCGATAAACTGCTCCATCCACCACCGTCCCGGGTACTACCGGCCAAGCAGACCATCCTTCAAACCACACCAGCTGAAGAGAGTGTTTCCCCGCAATCAACATCAACGCCCAGGTAAATCACACCCTCTAGTTATCATTAACCCCTAGACTTTTCTGCTTGTAATTCCCGGTGCTCTCTCCATTTCATCCGTGACTCCGCCAAATCTAACTGAGCCATCCAGCCCAGAATTTCTGCAAATGAGGAAGAACTGCCAGAGGAGGAAATAAATGAGACCGTGGAAACAGAGGACGTCCTTCAGACGTACCCAGAGGAGGACCACCTCGACCTTGTAGAAGAAGAAGAGGAAACAGAATCCCCGGATTTTTAAGTTCTCCCCCGCCCACCATGACTTCGGCGGGGGAGTCGAAAAGTGAGCCCCCACCTCCCATATATCACCTAGCCAAGATAAAGGGCATTCCCGTCCGCTTACTGATCGACACTGGCGCTGCTCGATCATGTTTATTTAATTCCTATTATGTGAAACACAATCTTTTTTTTTGGTAATCTACAACCTATCACCTCGAATTTAATTAGTGCAGGTGATACCCCTCTTCACATCAGAGGGGAAACCCTCCTCCTCCACGTAACCACTCCTGTTGAACATGCGCACTGTTACCATCCTTTTGTGGTGTTCCATTCGGAATGCAGACACTACGACGGATATTTGGGTTTGGACCTACTTCAGAAGCTCCAAGCCCAAGTGGACTGCGGGCAATGACTGATCCACTTTCAATAAAAAAAAAAAAAAAATCAACAAAAACCCAGCTTCCTAAACGGATCTTAAAAAACAAAACTGAGTTCCCCGAATCCAAGTAAACAGCCAAAAAGTTAAGTACAACCCCAAGCCTGCACGGATTCCAAGCCAGCATTCACCAAACCCCATTTGTCATCACCACAGTCGTAAGAAACCCTTCACCACCAACGACCGCCCAAGTGTCAACCTTGCTCATAAACCAAATGAAACTCCAACAGACGATTCGGAACGTGCGCCCAATGGTGGGCACTGTTACAACATTGCTACTGAAGCTCTATCTGTTCATTTTCCTGACCCAGAGATCACTTCCCCGGGAGTAAACATTGCTACTGAAGCCCAACATGATCTTTATGACACTTTCCCTAACTCTTCCATTGCTACTGAAGCCCATAATTACGATACCCAATAGGCAGGGCCTCAATCAAATATTAGTCCAAAATGCCACCCACCAACCAACCCTAAAGAAACCAGTAACTCGCATCATCCCTATCCTCACCCGCCCAGTATAATATCATGCCAGACAAAATATTTTCAGTCTTTGCATCCCCCCCACCATAATTAGTCCTGCCATGTCCCACGAAAGAACCGAGATTCCCCCCCAACATGAAAAATGGGTTAGAATCCGACCCATGCCGCAGCCTGTCATGATCTTGACCCCCACCAGTATTTCCGAGGGACCCGACCGGTGTAGGATCCAGCCCGCCATCCTATCCTCCCGACACAATACCATCCTAATTGCCAACATCTCGGATGAGAAACTGACCTTACCTCGAGGCCTCATAATAGGTGACCTAGAAACATTCGATGAGGTCACCCCAAATCCAGAAAAAAATCATCATTCTCCCATATTGCCCCACGTTCCCGAAAAATTGACCCAACACCAAGAACAGCAGATGAGACAACTCCTCCTGGAGTTTCATGATGTTTTCGCACAAACTTCGACCGAAATCGGCAAGACCACCGTAGAGGAGCACTCCATCCACACCACAGGAGCCCTCTGTGGCAGCCTTCCCGCCGGAAAAATCCGGTTCAACGAAAAGAGGAAGAACAACAATTCCAAGACATGCTGGATGCCGGTATCGCCACCCCCTCCGTCAGCCCCTGATCATCCCCAGTCGTTCTGGTGAAAAAGAAAGACGGCTCCACCTGGTTTTGCGTGGACTATCGCCGACTCAATGACGCCACAATCAAGGATGCCACACCATTGCCTAGGATCGATGATTCCCTCGATTCTCTACATGGCTCCAAATGGTTTACCATGCTAGACTTACAGGCCGGATACTGGAAAGTTCCCATAACCCCCGAGCACCAGCAGAAGACAGCATTTTTGACCAGTGGAGGACATCTCTACGAATTCAACGTGTTGCCTTTTGGACTATGCAACGGTCCCGCCACTTTTTCCCGATTAATGGAGTCCGTACTCAAGGGACTTACCTGGGAAACCTGTCTGGCTTACCTCGACGATGTCATCGTCTATTCTAAAACCTGGTCAGAACATCTTCAAAGGCTTCGTCAGGTGTTACAACGCATCCGAGACACCGGGCTGAAATAAAAACCCTCAAAGTGCGAAATTGCGAAAAACACTGTAGGATTCTTAGGAGACGTCATTTCAGCACAAGGTATTTCCCCTGACCCTAAGAAACTCTCAGCTATCGCTAATCAACAGCCACCGACCACAGTGAAAGGAATGAGGTCTTTTCTAGGATTAGCCACCTACTACAGAAGATTTGTTCCCAAATTCGACGAAATTGCTCGGCCCCTCCATCAATTGACCCATAAAGACACCCCTTCGAATGGACCTCTGAACGCAACTTAGCATTTGAGACTTTGAAGGAGAAGTTAGTGCAAGCCCCGACCGTAGCTTTCCCAGACTACCAACAACCTTTCTGCTTGTATACCGATGTTTCTTTATATGCAATTGGCGCAGTACTAGCTCAGGTACAAGACGGAAATGATCATGTCACAGCATACACCAGTCCTTGAATGCTGCGCAACGAAACTACGCAGCCACCAAACGCGAGTGCTTAGGCGTCATCTGGGCCCTGAACCACTTTCGATCTTTTGTGTTAGGAGCTAAATTAGACGTCATCACAGACCATCAGTCCCTGCAATGGCTTAGACGTTGCGAAACCAGCTCTGCCCTCTTAGTACGATGGAGAGAAACCTTAGAGGAATATGATTTTGAAATCCATTATAGGCCCGGAAAGCTACATACCAACGCGGACGCTTTGTCACGTTTTCCTGTCCCAGAATCGTCGCCCCCCAATCTAGCTGCACTACAACCCACTAACCAGGACTCATCTCCACCGAGAAGAAAACCCTCATCAACAGAGCCCACCATGTTACAACTCTGGGAGAAGAGAATCAAACCTAAGTGGATCCCTCGTCACATTTTTCAACATATTTGTCGATGGGGTGATCAATTAACCACCGAGTCCGGAAACAATTTTTGTAGAACCAGCCATTGCCCAAGAATACATGATCTCTATTCATGAGGGAAACTGTATCCATTTGGGACAAAAGAAGATGCTCCAGGTGTTCCAAAGTCAATACTGGACGGTTAATCCTTCAGGTATTGCAAAACGGGTAACCGAGGCCTGCAAATCCTGTGCCATGGGAAAAGATAGGTGCAAAACCCCAGGACCAGCCGGAACCATCTCTGCCCATAAACCATGGCAAGTCCTTTCGTTACACATCATGGGACCTTTTCCACCCAGTCACGGAAAACGTTTCATCGTTACTTTCGTGAACATTTACTCAAAGTTCTTGATCGCCTGCCCAAGCAAAGACCATTCAGCAATGATAGTGGCTGAGGTACTAGCCACCGAAATTTGTCCTGTGTTCGGACTACCCCTAGCCCTGCTGTCTGACAATGCCCCAGAATTCACAGGACAAATATGGGAGGCATTCACCTCCAAATGTGGAATAAAGGTGAAACACTCTTTCCCTTATTGGCCACAAGGGAACACCATCTGTGAACGGAGCCACCGATCTATTAACAATCAGTTAAGAACAAAAATGATCGAATTACAATCCACTGACTGGCCCAGCCAGATAAAAATGATTCAGTGGGGTTTAAACTCTTGCCCCCGAGAAAATGGAATCTCTCCCCACGAACGCGTCTAAGGAGTGGCGCCATTGCTGCTACCATTCCGACATCTGGCCACTCCCCCGTCCACCCAGTATACCGTAGACCCCCTCCAACAATTGAAAAATACCCTACACACTGCACAAGCCTGTCAAGACGTCACCACCGATGTCTCCAACCCCCAAAACCCATTTGCTATTGGTGACACCGTCATGGTCGCCAAGTTACCTGTCATTAACAAACTTGGCCCATGATATGTGGGCCCATATTCAATTGAAAAAATACCCAACCCTTTCCAAGTCATCATCAATTACCACGGGGAGTTCAGAACTCACCGAAACAGATTCGTGAGGAGATATTCACCCCTTCAGCGTGATACCGTACTATCGCCACCAGCAGAGAAAAAACAAACTCCAGAACCATCAAAAACAACAACTACACCTCATACTAAGGAAGGCCCGGGGTCTTCTAACTTTCCGCTAGTCAATATGGCCCCCTTGCTTCCCACTATTCCCAAAATTAACCCACCAAACAACGCAGCAGATAATCCAACACACGCCAATAACACCACCCTCATTTCAAATTTCTCGAAATATCACCACCAGCTCCTCTCCATCAAATGCTATCAAACGTAAATCTCCTTCCACTCCTGCCCCACAAACCACCACTTCCCGCTATAAACTAAGACCGCGTGAAAAATTGAAGAAATCCGTAATTTCCACACCCTTCAGGTCCAAACAAAGAAAAAAACCCACACCCCAGCCTCATCCTTCTCCAGAATCCTCACCCACCTGCAAAGAAACGCCGCCCGATGACGTCACCACTCACCTCACCCCCCAAGTCAACCTCCTCCTCTGCTCCTCCACGCTCCACTTCAAGATCACCTTCTTCCTCCCCTCAACATCATCTTCCCCAGCCTTTACCCATCAAGGCTAAAGTTCTGCCACTCCCAAAACCAACTATTCCCCTACAAACAACATCCCCACCTCGAATAACCTCACCAACATCTCCGCCTCACCTGCCAAAAACAATGTCTCTCCCTATCCCCCCGCGAAATTCACCTTCCCCTCGTATCCTTACCCCATATTCACCCTCTCAACCCTCAACTTCATTTTCCCTACCCCCGACAAATCACAACACCACCTCGTCTAGCTCCTCCAACTACATCTCCATTTCCTTTGACCATACAAAAAACACCTCTATCTCCAACATCAACACTCTCCAAATTCTACTCCGAAACCTCTATCTCTTCCCCCTCCCACTCCCAATCCTAAACCAACCTCCCCGTCGCCATCATC
>JBAKBP010027851.1:0-29478 GCA_037953745.1 Lithodes maja | reverse complement strand
CGTGCTATTTAGATGTCAATTTTGTCTGGCGAGCCTGTAATTTGCCTGGGACATTTATCTACCGAAAAATGAATAAATTGATCTGGAAGAGGGGCCTTGAGGCGATTTTTAAGCTTCAGGGAGCAAACTAACCCCCATCCCCTCTCCTTAATTGGTCCACGGCCCAAATGGTCATACACCCTCTCAGACGGGGTGCGAGAACTTATATAAGGGTCTCAAGGAGCTGTCTATTTTTAACTCCCAGCGTTTGTTTTGGGAGGATTGTGAGGACTGGATATTTCGCTGGGGTTTCTAGGTTCCTATCAAATGCTGATATTATTTAGAATTTATTGAGAGATGATGGAAAATATATTTTAGATAGTATTACACACACACACACACACACACACAAGCACACCCACACACACACACACACACACACACACACTGTTATATTCACACAAACTCAAACACACAAACCCAATCCCACAAAACTTACGTCCAAAGATCAATAGTATTTGGGATTTGCTCTACAATAATCGCATTTTTGTATTGACAAGATAAATAAGGGATTGCAAGTTGTTTGAGAATGCACGAAGTTGGAAATACAACCCCTTGAGGATTATGACGTATTTTGACAGTTTACTCTGTCTATCACTAGAAATGTTTATACAGATTAGGAAGGATCTGTGGGAACCATAAGGGTAAAGACGATCTTAATTAACCCTTTACCTTCCATATACCCTTCCTAATCTTAACAAAATCGTTAAAATATTAGCCAGAAATCAGAAAAGAAATGAGTCATCGTATCTTGAAAGAGTTAATAGAATTCCCAGAACAATACTGCACACTTCCAATAATTTGGCCTTCAGTTCCGAGAATTTCTCTGTCATAATCCACAACTAGATTATCGAAGCCCGTCGCCGTGTAGTCTGGTGTACAGTAACTCTTTGGTTTAGGATTATTTTTTTTTATGAAAGGTCCAGTTAATATAATAAATGATTATATGTCCGACCTGATAGCTTTCGATATATATATATATATATATATACGGTTAATTATAAGTCTGAATTCAGGTTAGTTACCACCAAGACCAATACAAAAGAAGCCCGTAGGCCTGTATTGTTTCTAAATATTCGTTGCCTTGAAAAGTTAATGGAAGAAGTGTTGTTACTTATTTATTATTACTATTATTAGAAGAATTTTTATTAGGTTTAATATTATTATTATTATTGTAAAACATATTTATATTTTTTTTTTATACTAACAGGGTAGGAATAATCCGACAGTTGATCAGAAACGTATATTTTTTTTTTAATCCATACTGTACCAGAGGGTATTACCATAAATATACCATCCAGTATCAGGCAGTGTGGCCAAAATGGTTTCAGAGGCAAGAGAGAACACCCTCCCACCTCAAAAGTTGAAGAACCACTGACCTAGCCAGCTTGTAGAAGCTTGCAACCACGCTGAGAAATGTTGCCAATGCCTCAGAGCATCACCTACAAGTCATGGTAGCAGCTACCACTCGATACTGGCAGATACAGACTGACGTCGTCTGTCCCTGGTACTGGTGAGTGACATTTTTACTGATAGCCAACGCACGTCGCTGGTATAGTAAGGGTTTATACACTCAAAACGCAATCTATATTCCATATAGTTAATAGTTAATGGTTCTCGGTCCGAGTCAAAATAAGTTCAAACTAGAAGAGCCTGAATAACCTACTATTACACAGTATAAAATTGTCTTTTGGAATTCTCCCTACCACGAATTCACCAGAGACCTCTGGTGGATGCTTCCAAAGTAGCGCCAGAGCTACGTCTGTCGACATCAACAATACTCAACATCTAGGCTATGCAAAGTTTATCAAGATTTCTTACGATTCTGCATGTTTTTACTATATACTAGATGATTACACTAAGTGCCTATATAGTATGGTGGTTGTGGGAATGTTGATATGTAGCAAGAAATTACTAAAAGCAAAATTATAAGGATTAACTATCATAACAAAAAAGCGTGAACATACAGTACCTTCTTCCATATATATATATATTTTTTTTTATTTTTTTTTTTTTTCTATATTCCAACTTACTTCCTCTCGGGCATAGGCTGAGAGCCTTAACATTCACCGCTTTACAATGAACAGTGAAGCCTGTGAGGTCTTGTTCCAGTATAGGGAGTGAGACATGTGAAGCACGTAGAGTACAACGAGCACCTGCCATCTTGCCTTCACATGAGGCACGGTGCTCACTCAGGGCCCGAAACGACCCCATCTCTGAAGCCACCTCGTTCCCGTGCTTCACTGTCTCAACCCCCTACACTCGGACTCTCACACTTACACACACACAACGCCACCTGTTGAGCAGATAACTCACCAGGCATTGCACCCCTATAGCATATTTTGAATATGGGAATATTCATACAGTGCTATTTAATCAGGGAACAATGAGGGTATTTTATTGACGTTTCGGTGGGCTTGTGGTAATGCACTGATACCAGGTACAGCACAAATTCCATCCCAATAATATCTTCCCATTGATACATCGGGATTTGAACCCGGGACCTTTGGATTACCAGGCCAGTGGCAAGACCACTCCACCACACCTCCCCTACATATATATACAGTATATACGTTATTAAATATTGTGGGTGCCTTTAAAATATAATGAGCATCAATATGCAATGACTGTAATGTGTTTCAGCAATAAAAGTACGACATATAGCTTATAATTAAGAATTATTGATGGAGAGGGAGGGTGAAGAATTGCGGGATATCACCATTTAACCCTTAACTGGCGGCGCGCAACATATGTCTAGTGAAATAAATTTGGACTAAGTGGCGGTGCACGACAGCTGTCGAGCACCATTTTCAGCACGTAATGTTGCTGAGAGAGAGAGCTTAGCGGTGGGACGAGAGTAGTAACCTTATGACCGCTCCCCACGACCACCGTGGACCAACTGAACTGTATCCCACCCTTCTCTCCCCTTTCTCACTCGCTACACAGGGAATTATGTACGGAAATTACCTAATTATAGGGTTTTTGCACTCGTGGTGCACGATCGTTGCAAGAGAACCAGTGGTCGTACAAGGATGGTTCGGGTGTCATTGGAAAGCTCTGTTTATGCCCTTTCAGGAATAGATACTTGCTTTACGCTCTGGGTCTTATTTGGGCATGAAAATGATCACGTAAACAACCCTATTTAGGGTAAAACACCCCCGCTGTGCGGTACGGTCAAATAGACCGCCTAGCCCGCCAATAAGGTGTTAAAGGACCCAGGTCTCTTACTGTACAAAACAACGTGCCAGGCGCGGCAACTCCAAGAGTTTTTGGTAGGGTCTATTGTCAATTCCCATTACAATCTATCTGTGTAATCGCTGTTCAAAGATTGACTTAACTCTACATTGGTTTCAAGTTGCAATACAAAACTTTACATTGAATAATTTAAGTTATTATTCCTTCATCAATAGAGATCACGCGCAATTGATAGCATGCTTCGACGAGGTTATATCTATGAATTAGTCTAATAATGCAATTTTTTTTTTTTTCTATGTGAATGAGGGATACAAAAGGCAGTAGCGAGTGCCTGTAGCGAGTGCCTCTCCCAGAGTTGAGAGAGACAGGGCCAAAATCAAGGGACGTTCGTGCCAAAATGCCAGGACACACAGAGTTTGAAGCAATTTAAGTCATAGAAAGAGGGAAAAACTGTTTCTGGGATAGAATTCCAGAGCTCAGCTGTTGAATAGAAGAAAGACAGAATAACATTTCACTCTTGGGTTGGAGAGTTGCACAGAGTGAAGGTGGGATTGTGTTGCAAGACGGGTATTACGTACCCTACGTAGAGGAGGTGGTATGTGGTATACACTGGGAGAGCTATGAGGAGTTAATGATACGAAAGACTTTCCTTTCTACTTTGTCAAGAAGTTCGATGTGAGAGGATCCTCCCCACACATGTGAACAATACTCAATACAAGGACGCACTGTGCCCCAGTACAGAGCAAGAAGCTGTGCAGGGGTAAAGAACCCCTTGAGGCAGTTGAGCACACCCAGCTTTTAGGATGCTGCCTTAGCAAGACTGGTAATAAGGTCCTTCCAAGAGAGAGCAGAAGAAAAAGAGACACCGAGAATATTGAGAGAAGATGAAGGATTGATTTTTGTATTGTTGAAGTATAAGGGATAGTCCTCTGGGAGTTCCCGACAGGTAGTAAGATGGAGAAATTGGGTTTTTGGAAGCATTAAAGGCAACAAGGTTTTCTCTGCCCCAATTGAAAATAGTAGCTAGATCAGAAGATATGTGTTGTATGGCTTCATTACGTTTGTGTATGAGGGATTACTGGCTGGGGCGTTCTGGAAAACTAATTGAGTAGTGTAATGTAGAGTCGTCAGCATAAGAATGCATGGGACTAGAGGTGCAGTTGAGAAGGGTGTTAATGAATAATAGGAAGAGAATTGGAGATAGGACAGAACCCTGTGGAACACCGGAGTTGATAGGTTGAGGAAGTGAACGATGGCCATCCACAACCGCAGCTATAGAACGGCCGGAAAGGAAATTAGAGACAAAGGCACAGGTGGAGGGATAGAAACCGTAGGAGGGTTGTTTGGAAATAAGGGATTTGTGCCAGACTCTATCGAAGGCCTTCGATATGTCTAGCGCACAAGAAAAAGTCTCACCGAAATGCCGAATGGAGGTTTACCAGGAGTTAGTAAGATAAGAAAGAAGATCGCCAGTAGAGCAGCCCTTAAGGAAGCCATACTGGCGGTCTGAGAGCAGGTTATGGGAAGATAAATGCTTAAGAAATTTTGAGGTAAGAATAGTTTCTAAAACTTTAGAGATGCAAGAAATGGGAGCAATTGGACGATAGTTGGAGGGTTGAGAGCGGTCACTCTTCTTTGGGACAGGTTGATTGAGAACAAACTTCCAGCAAGAAGGGAAGGTTCTAGAGGAGAGGAAGAGACGGAAGAGTTTGCCTAAGCAGGGAGTCAGCACAGAAGCACAGTTTTTTAGTACAACAGGAGGAACACCGTCCGGTCCGTACGCCTTCTTAGTATTTAGCCCAGAGAGGGTGGAAAGTACTTCTTTAGAAGAGATTATGATGTTAGGCATAAGTAGGATAGAGTGGGGTGGAGAGGGAGGAATAGCACCAGAATAATTCAAAGTGGAGTTTTTAGCGAAAGTGTTAGCGAAGAGTTCAGCTTTGTCGGAAGAAGGAGTGATGGTAGTGCCATCAGAGCGGATGAGAGGGGGGAAAGGCGAAGAAGAAAAATTGTTGGAGAAGTTTTTGGCTAGATGTCAGAAGGTTTGGGAAGAGCTAGAGTTGGATAGTTCAGTGCATTTATTAATAATGAAAGCATGTTTGGCGAGGCGAAGAACAGATTTAGCTTGATTCCGGGCAGAAATATAGGAAGTATGAGATTCTTGAGTTTTAAGGCGTTGGTACCGTTTGAATGCATCCTCCTTATTGCTGACAGCAGTAGAGCAAGCGTGAGTAAACCCAAGATTTTTTTGCATTAGACTGAGAGAAAGAAAAAGGAATGTATGCTTCCATGCCCGAGAGGATTACCTCGGTAATGTGTTCAGCACTCTCCGAGGGTCCCCGGCCATGGAGGCAAAAGTCATTCCATGGTTTCGAAATGGGCAGGCCTTTGTACTTTTCTCCTGACTATTGCTGAAGCTAAATTAGACTAAACACAACTCTATTTAACAGATATATATATATATATATATTGCGGGTATTCGTATTGTAATGATCTAGCCCTTTGCTTGGAGTCAGATTTACATTAGGGTTTACCTTCTTTTTCAGCTCTTATGATATACCTAGTCTCTTTTGGTAGCTGAGGGTTGAACCTTTAACTCCCGATTATATAAGCTAAGGTAAGCTCTCAAAGGTCTCCGTAAATCAATTTGTTCATTTAATAACTAATTATCTCGCTAACAAAACCTGACGCTAATACTATCTAATAGCTTTTGCTTTACTAACCAATTGAAAGCTAACATTATACTCTGTATATATTATATTACATCATTTCAGTTGTCTTCATCTAAGTCTTTTTGTGGTTTTCCCCAAGAAGGCACATCTATTTTTGAGGTGACCCGGTACACTCAGTCAAACATTTCGTCTTGCTTAGTAAAAGCCTGCGGGGCCTAGAGGGTCCCTTATAAAAATATTTCTGCTAATCTTGTCTCTCTCTTCTTCTCCGTCTTTCACCATCTCAATGCTGGCCAGTATACTCTGCTATACTCGTCCTTATCATTCATCAACTGGTTCCGGTTATGAACTGCTGATGATGTGGTATGAAGGCGAGCTATGTGAATACAAGCTTCAGGATACTTGCTAATAATTCTCCTTCGATGATGTATACTGCTCCTCAACAGTGCTGAGGTGGCCAGGCGATTTCCCCGTTATTATCCCTCCATGGTGGTTGAAGAGGATAGAAAGCTAGGTGGGAGTGCCACTGGGGAGATGCTCTCCTGACTGTACTGTGTCACGGAATGAGCTCTCTGATGATGATGGCTGGAGTAAAGTAGGAGAGTAGATAAATTGGATAAAGGAAGAATAAGTTGAGAAGTGAGAAGTAAAGTAGAAGATAAAAAGTTCTCGGGCTCAACCAAGTTGCTCCATTGTTTATTTGTTGAGGCTCATCTGGTGTAGGCACTTCGTCAGCTTTCTCTGGACCGCTGGTGAGGGATGTTTTCCTGCTGCCACAGTCTTCTGAATCTCCATAGTCAACTCGCAGTAGGTCATTTGCAGCTCGCTGGCAGTAACCGCCAAGTCGATGTCCTCATTCCCATTTTGCTCGATCCCCTCCACATCGACTTCTTTTCCCATGGTGGACTCAGAATATTCAGACGATGCAGAGGAGGAGGCTGCCATTGGATGGTCAAAGATGGCTGGTGATGGTGACGAGGCTAATGCTGGTCCTGCAGAGTTGACAGGTGATGGTGGTGGAGAATCAGAGACTGTTGTACGAGGAGATGGTGGAGTGGTCTTCGAGAGAGGTTTCTGGAGATCCAGACGCCTCCTCAGGTGTTTTCTTGGCCTCAAAGCCTGAGATGGAATGAGGCTATATGGTGTGGGATGGGGTGGGATGGTGATGGTGGGAAGGTTGTTTGCTTTCAGGAGAGTAGGAAGATACTCTTGCAGGAGTTGATGGTTCCCCTGACAAAGGGTTGTAACAGTTGTGACAACCACCTGGATTAACTCCAGGCAGTTGCCATTGGTGACTGCTGTGGCATGAATTTCCTCCCTCCCAACTCTTTCACGTCTTGAGCCCTTCAGGATCTCTCCTTCAGGGCCCATAACGTTGATCTTGAATGATACCCTATCATTGTTGGCAAGAGAGGGCACAGGATGAGCTCTCTGGGCGATGGGAGAATATAGAAATGGTGAGACAAGTAATATAATTTTGATCACCCCAATGCCTCGAATACTAGAGTTGGGACAGAGGAAGTAGTAGGGGGTGAGGAAGTGAAATGTAGTAGGAGATGAAGGCATCGGGGCTTGACCCAACCTGCGTGAGTTGTGGTTATTTGGGCTAGGAAGGAAGGACAGACAGGATGGACAGACACATAGGGATGGGAGAATATAGAAATGGTGAGACAAGTAATCAAATTTACCCCAGGATACGACCATGCCAAAGCCGATTTTACACTCCAGGTACCCACTTTTACGTCTGGGTGGGACAAGGCTAACACGAGAGAAAGCCAGCCTAATGACTTATAAGCAATCCCTGTGGCTAACCAAGTTCTCATTCTCGTGTGTTTTTGATTGGTTGCAGGAAGCCACCAATCAGGTCCCTGGATTCATTTGAGCCACAACGAATCCAGGTACTCATTTTCGTCTGAGTGAGACAGAACTACACAGGGAATGGAGTTTGTTCAACACTCCTGGGCTACTTGGACCTGGTAGCAAGCCAAGGAAATTTCACCCACCCCATGTATGTGTGGCAACATCTGATCTGTGCTGGTACTGGGCGTTCACCCATCCAGCTACTGCCGTGCTGGTAAAGGGCCCCACAACCCACCCAGCAACTGCTATGCTGGTACCAGGCGGTCACCCATCCAGCTACTGACCAGACCCTACGCAGCTTAACCCCGCTGATCGAAACCAGCGTTGCCACAAGCTCTCTGGGGGGAGAATATAGAAATGGTGAGACAAGTAATCAAATTTACCCCAGGATACGACCATGCCAAAGCCGATTTCACACTCCAGGTACCCACCTTTACGTCTGGGTGGGACAAGGCTAACACGAGAGAAAGACAGCCCAATGACTTATGAGTAATCTTGGTGGCTAACCAAGTTCTCATTCTCGTGTGTTTGATTGGTTGCAGGAAGCCACCAATAAGGTCCCTGGATTAATTTGTGCCACAACGAGTCCAGGTACAGTACTCATTTTCGTCTGAGTGAGACGGAACTACACAGGAATTGTTCAACACTCCTGGGCTACTTGGACCCTGGTGGCAAGCCAGGGAAATTTCACCCACCCCATGTATGTGTGGCAACATCTGATCTGTGTTGGTACCGGGTGTTCACCCATCCAGCTACTGCCGTGCTGGTACAAGGCCCCCAACCCACCCAGCAAATGCTGTGCTGGTACCAGGCGGTCACCCATCCAACTACTGACCAGACCCCATGCAGCTTAATCCCGCTGATCGAAACCAGCATTGCCAACCACATAGACCAGGGTTGCCACAGCTCTCTGGAATGAATGAATGAATGAATGAATATAGAAAAGGTGGGTGAAAAGTGAAAGAAGAGAAGTTTTTAATGGTGAGGGAATAGAGAAAGTGTTAAAGTAGGAGGATAAAGATTGTCGTGGCTCGACCCAACGTGCGTGAGTTTTATAATTTGGGTTGGTGGAGGGTTTGACTCTGTTGATATTATTGAAAGTACATTTTTGGAAAGCTTCAGTATGGCACGCAAGAAGGGGTGGAGGCAATGGGTATTAATTTAGGGTCGTAAAAGTTGCAAACAGAAGGTGGCGATTTTGGTTGGTAATGGTCTAAAAAGTGGCCTGATAATTTTGGATGGTAAGGGTCTAAAGGTGGACAGTAAGGCATAGCTGTCAACTGCTGAGTTTGGAGGTGGTTGCACTGTTATATGAATGGCTTAATACATTGAGTAATATTTAATTTTTTAAGAAATTTTGGCTGGGTGAGTAAAAAATTATGAAAATTTTATTGTGGGGGGAGGGAGTGATTTGCTGACCGCGTATTTTGGTCGTGGGCGAGAGGGAGAGGATGAAAAGGAGCGGCCTCCTCCAAATGCTAGGGATTTGGAGGTAGAGTTAGCATTCTTCTTTGGATTTAATGTTTTATGGCAGTTTGGTCGAAAACGGTCTGAGTCAGGGGAGGGTAATTCAGCTGGGCTGCTCGGTTTTCTTTTTAGAGGAGATTCGGGAGGAATGGGATTGGGAGATTGATGAGGAATGGTGGGTGTTTTTGGTGTAGGAGGGGGTGGGGGAAGCATGAAAGATGTTGGGGTATTGAGGTCAGGAAGATCTTTGGGGATAGGGGTAGAGGTAGAGGGGGTAGTTGAGGGAGGCATGGATGGTGGTGGGATAGGGGAGGGGTCAGGAGTGTGGATGGGCATGTCGTCATTGGGGAGGGAGGGGTTCTGGGCAGGAGTCTCTGGGCACGAGTAGGAGTCTTGGAGTTGGAGGTGGATGTGGAGAGTGTGGAGGTGCCGGTAGAGGGGGTGACTAAGGTGGGGGAGGTAGAGGATGAGGAGGTATTGGGGGAGGAGATGGCTGTAGGGGTGGGAGTTTGGAAGGATTTTGCTTTGCTGAATTGGTACCAGGATTCAGGAATAGAGTTGGCAGGGAGAATGTGAGCAGTGAGGCCGTCATTCAAAAGTTTATTAAATGTTGGGGTAACTTGGTGATCTGTTAGGTGAAGAGCTACATTTACTAGCACTGATGTTTGGGCAAAAATTTCCCAATTGAAGAAAGGGCTTGGGGGGTTGGAGCTGATGGAGGAGGAGGAAGGCATTGATGGGGGAGTGATGGGGTAGCAGCTGAGGCATATGATATGTTGGTGACTGGATGGGATGAGAAGAGAGGGCGAGGGTTGTTGGAGGATGTTGGGGAGGTCTTTGAATTTTTACGTGCTTGTTTGAGAACATTGAGGCGGAAGGGGCATTCAGAACTTATGGCAATGTGGGGGCAGCTACAATTATTACATTTAAGGGAGCTTGATAAGCAAGTTGTGAAAGAGTGGTCAGTGTCACCACAGTGCGAGCATACTTGCTCATTTTTGCAGGAAGATGTTATGTGCCCATACTGATAGCACTTAAAGCACTGTTGGAGGTTTACCCATGACTCCGGAGAGAGGAACTCAGGTGGCATGATGACATGGAAGGCTTTGAGACCTGACTTGAGGAGTTTTCTGACTTCCTGAGGGGAGGCACAGCGAATTTTGAGGGCTTTTTTGGGGGTCTTTGTGACATCACAAATTTTAATTTTGTTGTTTAGGGAAATTTCTTTGTTAATTTCTTCCTCATCCCTGTTGAAGATGCTTTTATCAGGGTGAGTGATCTTGACAGTGCAAGCAGCTTTTAATTCGGGAAAGACTACTAGTTCATACCCTGCATTTTTAAGTTTCTTTACGTTATCAGGGGCAAGGTAGGCATCAAGGTCTTTTTGAGAGGCAAAGGCGAATTTTAAGGGTATTGTTGGGATTTTTCAATACTTTTACAATTTGGATCTGGGTGATTTTGAAGATGTGTGAGCCAGGAACATCAGGAGTAGGAGAGTTACATTTAACTTCGACATACAGTGCCATACTGAAGCATTTCGAGAGCTAATTTTATAGGAAATTTAAAAAATAGGGAGATGGGGGAGGGAGATAATTGAAATTTATGAGCTAAGCTGTACCCAGGGGGCACGCCTATGGAGTGTCCCCAGAAGAAACCTAATTCCTACCTATGTCCTTGGCCTGTAGGCAAGCCTATGTCTAAACCCTACCCACTTGCCTCCTATAACCAGGGGCTAACAACCCCCCCCCCCCCCCCCTTCATGGCAATGCCTTAAGGGTTCGGCGTCGTACTACAAGTGGGTTTCTACTGGGTGGGAATGGGTACGCACATTTAATATAAAAAAGGTAAGGAATGGAGCTTTATTGAGGAAAGACAAGAATATAGAAAAGTGATGGTATGGAGAGAGATGGAATGAATGATGAGATGTGAAGGTTGGATCGAAGAAGCTGATTGGTGGAGAAGGGCAGGATCAGAGAGTTGATTGGTCGGCTAGAAGGGCAAGGAATTGCCGGTCCTCCAGACGTCCATCTTCTGTCTTGTCTTCTTTCTTCTTTCTTTTTGCTGCTTGAAGGTAGAGCTGGTTCTTCCTGCTTAAGAACATAAGAACATAAGAAAATGGGAGTCTGCAGAAAGCCGATTGGCCTAAGCAAGGCAGATCCCTGTCCCACACAACCCCAATTCAATTACAAAGCCCAATTATAGGCTTCACACTCTAATACCCTGAGGATCATCTTACCAAAACGGTTAGAGATTAACGCAGGATTATGGGGGTCTGCAGAGCACTGATTGGCCCAACCCGGCTGATCCCCCTTCACACCCAACCCTTCTCGTCCATATGCTTATCCAATTTTATCTTAAAGCTCCCTACAGTTTTAGATCCCACTATAGCACTTGGTAGTCCATTCCACCCATCTACAACTCTGTTACCAAACCAATACTTGCCTATATCTTTTCTGAAACGAAATTTATCTAATTTGAAACCATTGGTACGAGTTCTTTCGCTATCACTGAGCTTTAGTACATTTGTCATGTCCCCTTTGTTAATCCCACTAACCCACTTGAACACCTCTATCATATCTCCTCTAACTCTGCGTCTCTCTAACGAATGTAAACCTAATTTCTTCAACCTTTCTTCATACGAAAGATTTCTAATATTATGGATCATTTTTGTCATTCTACGCTGTACTCTCTCCAATGAATCTATGTCCATTCTGTAATAAGGACACCAAAATTGGACAGCATAATCCATATGGGGTCTCACTTGAAGGTCTTGCTTGAAGGTCTTGAAGAGCTGGGGGGTGCTAGAGGCCTGTTGGGAGAGACCTTAGCTGCACCAAGTACCACCTTGGGCCATGCCCTCCTCCTTATATACCCGCACCTCACACCAGGTGGCTCACTGTCTGGCTGAGCCGGCTGAGTGAGTGCACAGTTAGCCATGCGGCAGCTTTGATTGTCTCACTTTCCTTCTTTGTGTGTTTATTTCACTCAAATAGTACCCCGGCAAAGCATTTCCCACATTTGTAATTGGCTGACGGGAGTATGGGGCTGGCACAGTGGTAATAGGATGCTTTTTGCCGAGATATATGATGCAGGAGGTAAAGGAGAGCGAGTTAGAAGTTAGCCGATCTCCGTACTGTTTAATTTAAATGTCGGCAAGATCAAAGCCAGAATGTAGATTGGCTGCCCCTCCGGGGAAGATTTGGTGACATTCTTGACAACCTTTTCTAGCATTTTCCTAGGCAAATACTGATCAGTTATTGGTCGTCACCATTTTTACTTCAATTATTATTTATATGGATAAAAAACACCATCTGAGGAAGAGCACTTTATTGACAACGTTTCGCAGATAGCTTCATCAGGTCACTAACAAATGCTGGTACATAGGTACATAGGTACTCGAGATAGTTGTCTCCCAGACTCTATTTAGCCCCAGCTCAAACTTATATGCCATCCACCTTTACCCTCCCCTGTCCTTTCAGATACCGCCCCTTTATTATCCTCTCTCTCGCTCTCTCTCTCTCTCTCTCTCTCTCTCTCTCTCTCTCTCTCTCTCTCTCTCTCTCTCTCTCTCTCTCTCTCTCTTCTCCCCTTTTATCCAACCTTGGGGGAAAAAAAAAAAAAAAACACCCAACACCCTCCCCTCTCCTTTATACCTGTCACACCTTCAACCCTACCCACTAAATGCGCCAATCCCTTGCTTTCGCTTTACAATTCAGCTAATCTCTTCCCTACTCCCGGCTTCTCTCTCTCTCTCTCTCTCTCTCTCTCTCTCTCTCTCTCTCTCTCTCTCTCTCTCTCTCTCTCTCTCTCTCTCTCTCTCTCTCTATGTTATTTATTGGTAGTACTGTACCACTATAAATTATATTAGCACTATCTTCACTGTTTTCATTATAATTGTTACGATTAATATTATCATCTGTATTATTATTATTAATGTTATTTTTATTATTATTATTTTTATTATTATTATTGTTATTATTATTTTTATTATTATTATTATTGTTATAGTTATTTTTATTTCTTTGTACTAGTAGAGTTGTTACCCTGTACGCATGTTTGTATGTCTGTTTTTGCTAGTTCTTACTGATGTATTTGACCCATATATAGGCTCCGCCTCCCCTCCCCCCATGCTTCTGCCCCCTCCCTGTCCTGCCTCCTTCCTCCCTCCCAACCCCCACCTCCCTCTCCTCCCCCGCCACCTGTCTGGACGGATATTTAAGGCCTATGTACCAGCATTTGTTAGTGACCTGATGAAGCTATCTGCGAAACGAAACGTTGTCAATAAAGTGCTCTTCCTCAGATGGTGTTTTTTATCCATTCTGTCTACTTTTCAAGTACCATTCAATATTATTTATATTATTATTATTAGGGTTCGACCCCTATGGGGAACCCCTATTGTAATCATTAAACCCACTTATTCATCCAAATTCTTTTTACACGCCGGTTTTGACGCAATAACTCCAGAACCGCTTTTTGGATCGTTATCAAACTTTCACAAGAGGTGCGTTTTTGTATTGGGCAACTTTTGATATGCAAAACATCCGGCATGGCAGCCAAACACGTCTGTGGCAGCCGATTTCCCGACAAATTTGACGCCTAAATACCGTCTCTCCCACTCATAGGAAATGATTGGGCTTTGGCATATGGACTCCACTACTAATGCTCCGCAAATGTTATAGAGAAGGTTTTGCTTTTGCACGTGTTTTTTTTTTCCTGCAATCTTGAAAAAAAATTGAATTCCACTTAAAAATTCCACATCTTGAAAACTACGCCGATGATCAAAGCCATGTTTGCGTAGTTGGGCGAGGCTCGCGATTCCGAACATTTTGATACCAAAAGAATATAAATGGGTGGAATAGTTCGGCCGCAGCATTGAAAACTGTCTATTCTTAAATTACTTTAAAACCGTATTCGCTACCCACACAAAGTTTACCGTCTACAGTCTACAGGCTTCCACGTATCCCCCAGTTTACTTAATAACTTAGTCGATTTATTATTCAGATCTATTATTTTTTATGTATTTAACTCTCTCAAAACAGTTTGAGTCCCTACGAATTCCAGCAATTATTTAGCCAACCTACCTATACATACCTACCCTACCAAATAATAATGATAATTCAAATTTATTTTTGGTGAATAACAGAGTATTGGCTAAGGTTTTTAATAATTCCTCCCTTTGCCAAATGCTTTGTTTAATAACAAAGTTCTAGACCTTCAAAGTTTTGACAATTTTTGGTGTGGTGTGACTTACCTTTCCTCCTCCCTCAAACAGCAAGCAACGTTATCAGGGGTTCAAGAAGTATTGCACGCTTCCATAAAAATATATATAGTCCGGTTTTTACGCAATAACTCTGGAACTGCTTGTCGGATCGGGACCAAACTTTGACACAAGGTGCATTTTTGTATTGGGCAACTTTTGAAATGATATCCAAAATGGTGGTCAGACACGCCCGTGGCAGCCTTTCACACCCAACCCATCTCGTCCTATCTAATTTTATGTTGAACTCTATTGTTCTTGATCCCACTATAGGACTCCTTAGCCTATTCCAACTACAACTCTGTTACTAAACAAATAGAGGCAGATCCCTTACACACCCAGTCTCTCTCTGTCACTCGTTTGCTTGCACACCGGTACAAATGAAGCAGATCCCTTACACATGCAACTATGATGAACATGGGAATCTGCAGAGAGATAAGTGGCCCACAAAAGGCAGATCCCTTTCACATCCAACCCATTTCATCCATATGACTCTGATTTTATCTTGAAATTCTCTATTGTTCTTGATCCCACTATAGCACTAGGTAGCCTATTTCACATATCTACGACTCTGTTACGAGAGCGGCAGATCCCTTACATAGCCAATCTCTCTCTCTCTCTCTTATTTGCACACTTGTACAAATGAGGCAGATCCCTTACATATGTTACCAAGATGAAAATGGGAGGCTGCAGAGAGCCGATTGGCCCACACACGGCAGATCCCTTTCACACCCAACTCATCTCGTTCTATCAAATTTTATGTTGAAGCTCTATTGTTATTGATCTTACTACAGTATAGCACTCGGTAGCCTATTCCACATATCTACAACTCTTTTACCAAGCGAATAGAGGCAGATCCCTTACACAGCCAATCTCTTTCTCTCTCGCTCTTGTTTGTTTGCACACCGGTACAAATGAGGCAGATCCCTTACACATGCAACCAAGATGAAAGTGGGAGTCTGCAGAGCCAAGTGGCCCACATAAGGCAGATCTCTTTCACACCCATCCCATCTCATAAACGTTACCTGTTATTTACACTACTTACTATACACCCATGTTATCATATACAGTACCTGCAACCAAAACACAATTGTAAGAAATAGGAACATAAGAAAATGGGAGTCTGTAGAGAGCCAATTGGCCCACACAAGACAGATCCTTTTCAAACCCAACTCATCTCATAAAAACTCTCACTCATTTATCTCTGTCTTCCTTACATTTATGACATGCTAGTCTCTGTCTTTCTCACAAATGAGAACATAAGAAAACCGGAGTTTGCAGAGAGCTGATTGGCCCACACATGTCAGATCCCTTTCACACCCAATCCATCCCACGCTCTCTCTCTCTCTTATATTTATCGCTATCTTCCTTATGTTAACGACATCCTATTCTCTCTTGCCATACTCTCTCTCTCTCCCTCACAAATGAGAACATAAACAAAATAAGGAAACAGGAGTCTGCAGAGAGCCAATTGACCTACACATGGCAGATCCCTTTCACACCCAACCCATCTCGTTCTATCTAATTTCAAGTTGAAGCTCTATTGTTCTTGATCCTATTATAGCACTCAGTAGCCTATTCCACATATCTACAACTCTGTTACTAAACAAATAGAAGCAGATCCCTTATACAGCCAATCTCTCCCTCTCTCACTCATGTTTGTTTGCACAATCTGTTCCTTCTGTAGTTTCTCCATGCCCGATAAGTTAAATGATCTTTTGATATCTGTGACACAGCTTTTGTATCCAACACAAAACCCTGCTTGCAAAACCGCTCGAACCCCGGACAACGTTGCTTGCAACTTTAATTATTATTATTATTATTATTATTATTATTATTATTATTATTATTGATACTATTATTATTATTATTATTATTATTATTTTGCTTATTATTATTATTATATTATTATTAATATTAATATTGTTATTATATTTGTTTTTTACATACATTCATGTTGATGATACTTAAATTGACGTTGTTACTTTGACACCATGGCTACGAAAGGCTTTTACTGAGCTTGATGATATTTTCTGTGTATACTAGAATGCACGAAACCCTTCTTGACTACGATGACTGTTTCGCAAGGGGACTTTTTTTTTTTGACACTCTTCACTCATGTTCAGCCGCTTTGAGATTTTAAGACGTTCGCCCCATTAGTTTGGCGATTTTAAGACCTTTTCGACTTATTTCTTTGTAATACTAAAACATTTCGCGCCATTTACGTATCAATGTTTTCCTGATGAGTGAAAGCGAGCCTGTAATTTAGGAGGCAGGACATATTTCTGCCGAAAAATGTACATAGTTATTTCGAAGGCTTTTACTTTCAAATATTGATCGAGGTATCGGGAGCACACTAAAGCCCCAGCCTTGAGCTGGAATCATCACACCGAAAGGCTTCTTGATCTGGAATCTTGAGTGAATGGTTATGTGATACTGAAACTGTTAACACTATGTGGTCCGACATCTTTAGGGTTATTATGATATTTTGTTTAATTATTATGGAGAATTTTGCTTGTTTTTGCCATATTCAAGCAATGTGTTTGTTTTGTTTGTCCCCTAGGCTAACAAAAACGACTTCCCAGACTTCCTGTACATTTAATATACCCTTCCAGCTAAATTTGTACATAAAAAAAAAAAAAAAAAAAAAATGGTACTTTCCTGTTATCGACAGCCAATTTTGTTTTACTAAAGGATTAGGTTAGGTTAGGTAACCTAACCTAACCTAATCCTTTAGTAAAACAAAATTGGCTGGCGATAACAGGAAAGTACCAACAAAATGTCCCAGCCGAAGGCTAATTTCTTACGGACCAAATAGGGTTAAGAAGCATGTAGAGATGAAGGTGGGGGGAGTGGGGAATCCCGTTTTCGTTTGTTGACACGTGACGTCACAAGTGGTGGGTGTGAAGAGAGTGACAGGTGAGAGGGAAGGTTGGATTCCACCACGGATACCACCTATCCTTCACCGCCATAGCTCATTATTCGGATCCCAGTATACTGTTTAGGTAGAGTCTTACGAACGATTTTCTACGGTGTCTTCACATTAGCATCTTTGGGTCGAGACATTCAAAGTGCCCTGAATGTTTGCATGGCAGACAATGACTTTATTTTTTTAAAGATACATTACAATAAAAACGTGTTCTGCCATGTGGGTATAATTATCCATTAGCATCTTTATTTCTGACAATGTTATCGAATTCTTAATTATTCATTGGTATCGGCAGCTTTACTGACCTTAGATTGCTATCGTTGTCGGTACTCATATACCATTTTATTTCGGTAACATGGAGACCAGAGTTGACGAAAAGAAAAGGCTGGGGAAAAATGATATAAAGGTTAAAGTGAATCGATCTGTTCTATCAAATTATGCTCGCTAGTTTAATATTCGAGTTTAGATGGGGTTATTCTTATTACACTTTTGAAAACACCTTTATGAATCAGCCTAGCATAAGCTAGCCTGACATAACTTAGTTTATATATATTAGCTCTTCCTTAATATATTTTAAGGCGATAGTTAAAGTGCAGGTGATGATGATGAAAGAAGTTGAAGTAAACGAAAGAATATGCAATCATAGTGAAACTATCTTGTTTAGCATCTCATTTAGAAAATGAGTTATTCAGTAAACATACAGAACCATATGGTTTTGATTTATTTAACACTATCTGGTCCGACGTCTGTTGGGTTATTATTATATTTTGTTTAATTATTTTGGAGAATTTTGCTTGTTTTTTAACATTTTCGAGCGATGCATTTGTTTTATCCCCTCGGCTAACAAAAACGCCCTCCCAGACTTCATTCAAGCAAAATCAATTCCAACCCAGGTCTCTTTTAAGCTAAATTTGTATATTTTTTCGTTAGCAGAATATTTTGGCCGAAGGCCAATTTTCTGCTCGCTATCACTCGCTGAGAAAACAAATCGACACCTGCATAGGCTGAACCGTCATAGTATCAGTAAACTAATGAGGTGAAATGTCTTAAAATATCTAAACAAATGGAGCGAAACGGGGGAGGTCCACAACTTCCTCCCTAGGACAAAGTAGAGTTAATGGTCGAATGAACGCGAATTTGTGAAGTTAAATGTAGTCTACTCTTTACAATTTATATAATTAATTAATACAGTGCTGTTCTCAGTGTTTGTTGGTATTTTTCTTTTTTACTCTATTATAATATTGCAATATAATTATGTACGTATCTAATATTGCAATATAATTATGTACGTATCTAATATTGCAATATAATTATGTACGTATCTAATCTGAAGTTGCACATGATTTTCAGATTGATGAATGTGCACATTTCGTTATTTTTAATTTGTGTTTATCTTGTTAACGAATTTTGAATAATTCAGTTATGGAATTCGTTTTCGATATTAAATAAGCACATAATCGGGCGAGGGGAAAATAAAAGGCTGCAGAGGATTGGGAGTGGGAATTTCTGGATATTAGTTTAATATCTTTAGGGTGTCATAAAAGGGAAAGACAAGTCACACATATTCACTTTTGTCACAGATGTATTTACCTTCATTTACAAGTGTTTGGGGGGTGGGACAACAGGAATCCTTCTCGGCCAGTGTGGAAAGAAGGGTGCTTTGCTGGTATGGACATGTTGAACGAATGGGAGTGGAAAGGCTTACAAAGAGAATATATGAGTCAGAAACAATGGGAAGACCTCGGAGGAGTACAAAGGAGTACAAAGGAAATCAAGCAACAACAGATCTAGTGACCCTTCTAGGTTGCTTGTCCTCCAAAACACTGAGGATCAAGTGTCCAAACAGTGGTTTAGAGTGGGTAAGGGAACATTGGAAAGGGAATTACTGCCCTGGAACTAATGTCCATGGCAGGATTAGGAAGTTAGTAGGGGACAGATGGGTTAGTAACTGAGATTGAGAGATGGTGTAATAACAACGTTGGAAGATAGAGAGATGGCTGAAGAACAGGCAATAGTAGTGGCAATGAATAGGAATGAATGGAGAATGCTTGTGAATGGATGACATGGTAACGCGGCTGTAGGGAGAGGGGGGCGGGCACCAGTTGGATTAGAATAATTGCAGGGTATAATAATTACGTTCTTTGGAATTATACATTATCACTACGGGCACTATTCAGGGTATGACTTTCTTTAGCTTCAAATGATTTAGGTCACACTAATATCCACTCAATTGAAACTGAATAAAGGAGTAGCCAATTATGGATATTCCAATTTTAGTGAAAACTATATTCTCGACATAGGTATGCTAACGCTTTAAAATATAATTTCCACAATGAATAATCAGTTTCCTCTTTAACATAAAATAGTTCCAAATGGGGCGGCTGAATTCGCTTTTCCTGAGCTAGATCAAAGTATATCATTCTATCCGCAAAACTATTTTCTCCTTTCCTCTAGACTTTGAGAGACATAATCCTTGTGTCTCCCCTCAATTATATAAATTGCTCTCTATTTATTAAATTGAAGTTACGGCGGGAGAATTACCCCTTATTGCCATGTATCCATCATTTAATAATCTAAAACTCTGCGATGATGACTTTTCCCACTTCACTAACTCCCAAAATTGACATAGCAGAACAAAACCTATCACCTACAGTAGCTAAAAGTAGTTCAATTTACTAACAATTGAAAGCTGAACCAAAATTTCTCATCAGTTTTATTTCATCGTTTGTCAATTAATTTATCTATTAATTTATTTATCTGCGGGGCCAAGAGGTCCTATTAAAAAATATTTCTCTCTTGTCTTTTCTCTCTTCCTTTTGCCTGTTCTCCAAGCTTGTATTAGTTTTTCTTCCCGGCTAAGGTTGGCCACCAAAATCGCGCCACCTTGTCTTCTCCGTCAGGATTCCTCCTACCCCATGTAGTTTCTGGGAGCGCTGATGTAGACGTGCAATGTGTGAACCGGCCCGGGGATATTGCAGGTATAGCTGAGCGTATGGAGATTGGGGGATTTGGCTATTTGACTCTTGCAATAGCCTCTGTTCATCTTCTTCTTTTTGCTGTTCTCGCTTTATTCCGTTAATCCTATTAATGGCTGCAGGGATAGGGTACGAAGTACAAAGGAGTACAAAGGAAATCAAGCAACAACAGATCTAGCGACCCTTCTAGGTTGCTTGTCCTCCAAAACACTGAGGATCAAGTGTCCAAACAGTGGTTTAGAGTAGGTAAGGGAACATTGGAAAGGGAATTACTGCCCAGGAACTAATGTCCGTGGCAGGATTAGGAAGTTAGTAGGGGACAGATGGGTTAGTAACTGAGGAGGGGATAAAATAAAGTTATTCATTTACAAACGCAGTCAGTCGCGGGTTTGATGCAAGATATTTGTCTAGGCGGAGTTTAAATGAATCAACGGTGATGCAGTCTATAACGTTTCGGGGAAGCCCATTCCAAAAGTTGAAAACTCGATTGAAGAAGAAATTCTTAGATTCGTGTGAGTTAAAAGAGTTACCAATAATTTTGCAACCCTTTCCCCGCGTGTAATTAGCTTGGTCGATAGTGAAGTACTTACTACAGTCCATATTGTCGATGCCTTTGATGATTTTGAACACTTGAATTAAATCACCTCTTAATCTGCGCTGGGTTAAAGGAAATAGATTTAATTCTCTAAGAAGCTCTTCGTATGGTTTGTTCTTTAGGCTAGGTATCATTTTGGTAACTCTACGTTGAACTCGTTCTAGCTTGTTTATATCTTTTTGGTAATAAGGGCACCAGGATTGAACGCAGTATTCCAGAAGAGGGCGGACTAAGGAATTGTAAAGGGTTAGGATAACTTCTTTGGATTTATGCTCAAATGACCTGCCTATAAAGCCAATTATTTTGTTTGCCTTCTTAACAACTTCTGAACATTGTTGACTCGGTTTTAGGTTACTCGATATTGTTACTCCCAGATCGGTTTCTCTGTTTACATTCTTAAGCTGAGTGCCATTCATCGAATAGTTTGCTTTCTCATTTAGGTATCCGATATGTAGTACTTTACATTTATCCGCATTGAAACTCATTTGCCAAATTTGGGCCCAACATAACAATTTATCTAGATTGTGTTGCATATCGTCAACTTGTTCTTTTGAGAGTACGCTATTTGCAATTTTTGTATCGTCAGCAAATTTTGAGATTGTACAGGTGAGACCCTCATCTATGTCGTTGATGTAAATTAGAAAGAGAATTGGACCTAGTACCGATCCCTGGGGTACCCCGCTACTTACATTGGTCCATTTAGATGCCTTACCGTTTATGACTACTCTTTGCTTTCTGTCGCTGAGCCAATTTTCTATCCATTTCAACACACCGTCTTGTATTCCATGCGCTTTTAGTTTTAGCAGTAAACGTTTGTGGGGAACTTTGTCAAAGGCCTTTTGAAAATCAAGGTATATAATATCTACAGCTTTACTCTCATCGTAGAGGTTGAGGATATCGTGGAAGAAGTCTAAGAGGTTTGTTAAACAGGAACGTTTTTTACGAAAGCCGTGTTGAGTATCTTTAAGTATGTTATTTTCCTCTAAGTGATTTACGAGTCTGTCTCGTATGACCGTTTCTAGCATTTTACATACAACTGAGGTTAAGCTAATTGGACGATAGTTACTGGGTAGGGATTTGCTGCCTTTGTTTAATATCGGTGTTACGTTGGCTAGCTTCCACTGATCAGGCATAGTTCCAGACTGCAAGGATTTATTGAATAGTAATGTCAGTGGTTTGGAGAGCTCATCCTTAGCTTCCTTTAGAACTCTAGGCGAGATTGTATCAGGTCCAGGCGTTTTATTTACCTTGAGTTTATCTAAACAATTCAATACTTCTCTCTCTGCAACGGTGATATTGCTTAGAACATCTGAATTATCAATTTGAATCGGCGATGGTGTAGGGATATCACTGAGGTCTTCTGTTGTAAAAACTGATGCAAAGAAGGTATTGAGGGCATTACTCATTTGTACTTCGTGTTTGGTGTATTCTCCATTTTCATCGACTAACGGTCCAACAGTTGAAGTAACTACTTTTTTCTTTCTGAAATAACTATAGAATTCTTTCGGATTTGTTTTACTTTGATTCGCAATATGTAACTCTAAGGTCTTTTTACTTTGCTTAATTAACTTTTTGGCTTTGCGTCGTAGCTCTAGGGTGCGAGGGGAGGTAGCACCCAGAGGGATGACGTTGACCGGCGCATGCCGTCCGGAAGTCTGGGTCTGTCACAGGGACAGAGAATACAGTAAAGGTGAGACAAGTAATAATTTTGATCACCCAATGCCTCGAATACTAGAGTTGGCACAGAGGAATTAGTCGGGGGTGAGAAAATTATTTTTATTAGGAGATAAAGGCGTCGGGGCTTGACCCAACATGCGTGAGCTTACACTCCTATGAATTCTATTTGAGTGGTGTTATGACTGACAGTAGAGGCTTCTAGTCCTTGGACCAACACAAACAATTGAATACACAGCACCTCTGTAACCTCAACTCGTAACACAGCCTATCGCAACAGAACAGAGCTCATTCACAACTTCCAGGCTCTCTACCTGCTTACCTGCGGTGCACTTTAACACAACTATAGAACGCCAAAGGCTATTGTGTCCATACTATCAGTTTGCCTGGGCCGAATTAATCCTCCCTGCAACTGAAGACTAATGAAGTCCTCCACCCTCTATTTCGAACCAAGCATCCCCCAATAGACTGGACCCCTAGCTAAAAACAATGCACATGCAATAAATAATGATCGGCTGGGATCACCACACGCCACTGCAGGAATAATAAGAACATTATAAAGAGTCTAGCTATTATGCCAGCTAGGAATAATTCTCCTACCCCTCCACCAATACTAAAGTATACTGGCTACCTTAACAAGGCCAAGGTTGTGGCTCTACCAAGACTAGCTAAATACAGGAGAGAAGAAACATATTATAGGGAAAACACAAATTATGCAGTCACAATACGAGGGGCAAACAAGCCACACACCCCTTGGAATCCGTCTGATGTTACGTTAAAAAGCCAATGAATAAATAAATGCCAATGGCGAAATAATTAAATAATCAATAGAGAAGCAAAATATAGCTGTTAAAGGGGCCCTCACAGTCAGGAGTGCGAGCTTGAATCACTAGGAGTAGGGGAAAATTCGGACTTGCGGGCCTATTCGCGTTGAAAATCGATGACTCCTAGTGACCCTAGCGATTCCTGTTAGACTCCCAGTGATTCTCGGTCATTCGCGGGCGATTGGCCATGCCCGAAATTTTTTTCATCATGTTGAAAATATTGGCCGCGGAATCGGACCACTCCCATTGACTCACAGTGAGTCCTGGGAATCGCGGTGACTCTCGGTGACTCCATTCTCGTCCCTTTGACTCCCGATGAATCACAAATTATTCTAACATGATTCGCGGACAATTTCTATGACTCGCGGACATTATTTAGTTTCTTGATATAGTCTATTCGCTGTAAGTAAGCTATTTTATCCACCACTACCACTTTATCCACCACTACCACTTTATCTACCACTACCACTTTATCCACCACTACCACTTTATCTACCACTACCACTTTATCTACCAACCCCTTCATACACAACTACCACTTTATCTACCACTACCACATTATCTACCACTACCACTTTATTCACCACTACAATTTTATCTACCACTGTCACCTTAACCACAACTACCACTTTATCCACCACTACCACTTATCCAATAATAATACTTTATCTAACACTACCACTTTATCCACCACTACCACTTTATCCACCACTACCCCTTTATCTACTACTACCACTTTATCCACCACTATCACTTTATCCCCACCTACCACTTTATACACAACTACCACTTTATCCACCACTACCACTTTATCTACTACTACCACTTTATCCACCACTACCACTTTTTCTACCCCTACCACAAATTGTTGTGACTTGCTGTTGCTTGTTCTCCTTTGTTTACTCCTTTGTAATAGCCGAGTAATCAAGATAAAGACATGGCACCATACCATCAGTTGGAAATAATAGACTATTGTCCCAAACGTGCCAGAAATATAGTAAAATAATATATCTGGGGGGCCATCCATGGCCTACTTGCATCTCCATCCTTACACCTCGCACTGATTCTCGGTGACTCCCAGTGACTCGTATATAATTCCTCCTGACTCCCACTGACCCGTGTATTACTCACATCGACTCGTATCTAGCACTAATCCGAAAACGACCGTTAATTTTCAAATATTCAATAACTCGCACTTCATTCGCGGTTTTATCCCATTGACTCCTGGTAACTCACAGTGACTCACAGTGACTCCTTGTGACTGGCAAGTCCACTTCCGCTGACTCCTACTCTGTCGTGGTGGCACTTGGAATTTCGGACACGGGGGGCTATCCATGGCATAATCACATCTCAATCCTTACACCCCCCACTGATTCTTGTAGACTCCCATTAACTCCTATATTACTCCTGACTCCCACTGACCCGTGTCTTATTCTCGTTGACTCCTATCAAGCACTAATCCGAAAATGATCGTTAATTTTAAAACTTTCAATCACTCGCACTTCATTCGCACTACGTTGTTTTTTGGACAATATGAAGAAAAAAACCATATTAGATTGATAATATTGATCACTACCTAACGTCGTATTGAAATTATCGCAAGGCAGTAGGCTTTAATATATTCATGTGAATATAATTATGACCAAGGCAACATAGTAATTTATGGATATTAATCAACTTAACTAAACTTACAACAGGTGGTTATCGTAACAGGGGGTTCTGTTCAGAGAGGTACGGACAGGACGAACCAACACATAGAGACAGGGAATACAGTAAAGGTGAGACAAGTAATCAAATTTACCCCAGGATACGACCATGCCAAAACTAATTTTACACTCCTGGTACCTCTTTTTATGTCTGGAGTGGGACAAGGCTAACACGAGAGGAAGTCAGTCCAATGATTCATGAGCAATCCTGGTGGCTAACCAAGTTCTCATTTTCGTGTATTTGGTGGTAGCAGGCAAGCCACCTACCATATCCCTGGATTCATTTGTGCCACAACGAAACCAGGTACTCATTTACATCTGAGTGAGAAGGAACTACGCAGGGATTGGAGCTTGTTTAGCACTCCTGGGTTACTTTGACCTTGGTGGCAAACCAAGGAAATTTCACCCACCCCATGTATGCGTGGCAACATCTGGTGTGCTGGTACCGGGTGTTCACTCATCCAGCTACTGATGTGCTGGTACCAGGATTTCACCCATGCAGCTACTGACCAGACCCTACATAGCTTAACCCCGCTGATTGAAACCAGCGTTGCCAACCATGCAGGCCAGGGTTGCTACCAACAGACAGGGACAGGGAATAAAGTAAAGGTGAGACAAGTAATAAAATGTATCCAGGATACAACCATGCCAAAGCCGATTTTACACTCCAGGTACCCACTTTTACGTCTGGGTGGGACAAGGCTAACAAGAGAGAAAGCCAGCCCAATGATTAATGAGCAATCCTGGTGGCTAACCAATTTCTCATTCTCGTGTGTTTGATTGGTTGCAGGAAGCCACCAATCAAGTCCCTGGATTCATTTGAGCCCCAACGAAGCCAAGTACTAATTTTCATTCGAGTGAGATGGAGCTACACAGGGATTGGAGTTTGTTAAACACTCCTGGGCTACTTGGACCCTGGTGGCAAGCTAAGGAAATTTCACCCACCCCATGTATGTGTGGCAACATCTGATCTGTGCTGGTACCGGGCGTTCACCCATCCAGCTACTGCTGTACTGGTACCTGGCCCCACAACCCCTCCAGCAACTGCTGTGCTAGTACCAGACGGTCACCCATCCAGCTACTGACCAGACCCTACGTAGTTTAACCCCGCTGATCGAAATCAGCGTTGCGAACCACACAGGCCAGGGTTGCCACTGCCATCAATGAATGACTGAATGAATGATGGCTATAGATAAGTAGGAGATTAGAGAGTTTTGGATAGAGGAACAATAAGTTGAGAAGTGGGAAGTACAGTAAAAGATAAAAGTACTGGGGCTCAACCCAGTTGCTCCATTGTCGATTTGTTGAGACTCATCTGGTGTAGGCACTTCGTCAGCTATCTCTGGACTGCTGGTGAGGGGCGTTTTCCTGCTGCCCCATTCTTCTGAATCTCCTTAGTCAACTCTCCTGCAGCTCGCTGGCAGTAGCCGCCAAGTCGATGTCCTCATCCCCAACTTCCTCAATCCCCTCCACATCAACTTCTTCTCCCATGGTGGACTCTGAGGATGCAGACGATGCAGAGGAGGCTACCACTGGATGTTCAAAAGTGGCTGGTGATGGTGACGAGGCTGCAGCTGGTTCTGCAGAGTTGACTGGTGGTGGAGAATCAGAGACTGATGTACGAGGAGGTAGTGGAATGGTCTTCGAGAGATGCCTCTGGAGATCCAGAAGCTTCCTCGGTTGTTTTCTTGGTCTCAAAGCCTGAGATGGAATGAGACTAGTTGATGGAGATGGTGATGGAAGAGGTGGGATGATGATGGTTGGGAGGTTGTTTGCCTTCAGGAGAGTTGGAAGGTACTCCTGCAGGAGATGATGGTTCCCCTGGCAAAGGGCCGTAGCAGTTGTGATAACCACCTTGATTAACTTCAGGAGGTTGTCACTGGTGACTGCTGTGGCATGGTGTTCCTCCCTCCTAACTCTTCCATGTCTAGAGCCCTTCAGGATCTCTCCTTCAGGGCCTAAAACGTTGGTGGCCTCCTCTCCTCTTCTCGTCTTCCTAATCCTGAATGATACCCTCTCCTTGTTGGCAAGAGAGGGCACAGGATGGAAAGGGTTGTGCTTTTCAATGCCTGTTGAATGGACAAAGATGTTCCCTCCACTGTGTGTGATGAAACCACACCCTTTCTTAGTATTATACCACTTAACGTGGCCAGTAAGGGTGGTTGTGGTGCTGGAGGTCTCGGCAGGCATGCTGGAGTGGAATGGAATGGTGACCAAACAGAAGGCAGCAGCGTGTTATATACGAGTTGGTAGGTGCCGGTGAATGCCACCAACACAGACTGGGAATATAGTAAAGGTGAAACAAGTAATAATTTTGATCACCCCAATGCCTCGAATACTTGAGTTGGGACAGAGGAAGTAGTAGGGGGTGAGGAAGTTAATTGTAGTAGAAGATGAAGGCGTCGGGGCTTGGACCAACCTGCGTGAGTTGTGGTTCTGTATAAGGAGGGAAGGAAAGACACGACGGACGAACATAGATAGACAGGGAATATAGTAAAGGTGAGACGAGTAATAAATTTACCCCTGGATACGACCATGCCAAAGCCGATTTTACACTCCAGGTACCCACTTTTACGTCTGGGTGGGACAAGGTTAACACAAGAGAAATGAATGAATATAGAAAAGGTGGGTGAGGGTGAAAGAAGGGAAGTTTTTATTGGTGTAGTAAGAGAGAAAGTGAAAAAGTAGGAGGATAAAGAGTGTCGGGGCTTGACCCAACTTGCGTGAGTTGTTGATTTTAGTTTGGGGGTTTAGGGGAGGCACTGTTGGTATTGAGACACATTTTCCGAGAGCCTCAGTATGGCACGTCAAGAAGGCTTGGAGATAAAAATGGGTGGTAAGGCAAAAGATGATTAATTTTGGGTGGTAAAAGTTAATTTGGTGAAGTGAGATTCAGAATCTCTGATCGGTCAAAAGTGGCATGGAGGCTGGGCTGTGGACGAGCCGGCATGCCCCACCGCCTCTACCAGTCTGGACGAATCAGATGAGTCTGGGTGAATTGAATATAAAATTTGGTAATGGAGAATGTTTTAATGATGGTCTGGCAATTTTGGATGGTAAGGGTCTAAAGTGGGGCAGCAAGGCATGGTTGTCAACTGCAGTCTAGAGAAGATTACACTGTCTTATGAAGAGCTTAATTTTCTTTAGTTTTTATTGTGTATTTGTGAAAGAATTAGAAATTTTGGCTGGTAGGTGAGTAAAAGGAATGGTGAAAATTGAGTGTGAGTTTGTGGTGTAACAAAGTTATTATGTGAATAGGGCATTGGGAGCCTCTCTGTTGATTGGATGCAAGAGGTTCGACCAGGGACGGATGGGTTGAGTGATATTATTAAAAATTTGGACAAAGTTATTAAAGGTCTCAAGTTTTTCAAGTTGTTTATTAGCCAGAAAGTTGTTGTAGACATTAAGTGGAGGGATGCGGGAGAGTTCATGCAAGTGTTCCGATGTTTGGAACTCATACCACCGAGTTCCATGGATCCACCTCAGTGCTCTGTTCTGAATTCTTTGAAGTTTAATTTTGTGGGAGTTTGCCAAAAGAGTGCTGGTCAGTGGGGCATATGAAAGTAGCGGTCTAATTAGGGCTTTGTACAAATGGGTTTTAGTTTTGATGGAGGCATTTTGAAAACGGAAAAGTGATTGAAGTGATTTTGAAGCAATGGGGATAATCTGATTTGCATGACGATGAAAGAGAAGTTTTTTGTCAAAGGTTAGGCCGAGTACTTTGTTGGTGGGTGAGACAGTTACTGGGATGCGATCGGGGGGAGGTGCGCGGGAGTTGAGGAATAGTGGTCTAGGACGTAGGTAACCAGTGGATATGTAGGTGATAAAGGATTTTCGAGGGTGAGCCTGAATCCGCCATTTCTGTTCCCATTG
The DNA here is from genome assembly GCA_037953745.1 of Lithodes maja. Taxonomy (NCBI): domain Eukaryota; kingdom Metazoa; phylum Arthropoda; class Malacostraca; order Decapoda; family Lithodidae; genus Lithodes; species Lithodes maja. Next base: position 412 of record JBAKBP010027851.1, on the reverse strand, counting down.
TGCTGTTCGGTCAAGCTCTCTCTTGGCTTTGTTCGTCAAACCGTCTATGGTAGTTGCCCTAACAAGTTGCGTCACGTCGTCAGCGTAGGAAATTGTGAGAGAGTCATTATTGATTGGATCTGGCATGTCATTAGTGTAGAGAATGTACAGTGTAGGTGCGAGCACGGAGCCCTGAGGTACGCCTGCATGGAGTGGAAATGAGTCTGAATAGAAATTTGAAAATTTAATTTTGGCTGATCTGTTAATTTATCGAGAGGACTTCCCTAGTGGTTAAGGCCCCATTAATTGCTCTTTCCATTCACATATGCATAGCCTACGTGAGTTGCAGTTGGGATGTGTGTACATGCTTAGATTGATATGCAGGATTCGAAGTTGCATAATAAATCGTAGGCAGTGTCCACCATTCTTTAAC
>JBAKBP010027850.1:0-29479 GCA_037953745.1 Lithodes maja | reverse complement strand
CACAAGATTTCATTCCTTACTCAGTCCCCTTATATCTCCCAACAGCTCAAACCCCTCCTCTCCTCCACCACCCTCCGCCCTCACAACCATACACCTAACAGTGTGCCGGTGGTAATATGCACGTTTTCTTCACCTAACATTCTAGAGTCTATGAATATCGTGGGTTACGGTGAGCCAAAAGAGGCGACAGGATTTTTGCCACCGACTGTACCAATAACTACGGCATGCCATTACTAAATCACTTAAATTATTTTATTTAGGAGTTGGTTTGATTAACACAATATGGTATAATATTAGTCATGATTTTGTTTTTATTAATTTAATTTAATTTCTTAAGCTATAAGGAGTTCGACTATAATTTCAAATTCGTCATTTTGTAAGATATGCTAGACAAATCGGAACAAATTAGTTTATGTAATAGTTATATATATACACACACACACACTATATATAATATATATATATATATATATATATATACTGATATATATGTATATACAGTATATAAACATAGGCTAAACAAACGGAAGTTGGTTAAAACACACAATGCTAGGTAGATGTGGCAGAGTGATCATAATATTGGGCTGACGCTGCTAAATTCCACAGTTCAATTCTCGATGTGTCAATGGGTAGTTATTACCAGAAACCCTACCAAGACTGCATATAAAACATTCTTTATGCTTTCAATACATTTACATATAAGGAATAGTCCTATACAGTATTTCAAATAGGCAATGGATGGCAGTACCTAGTGAGTGACAATTTCAATAAGTGGCGTGTGTCGTTCGAGATAACAAGACGAGACGGCAAAACAGTGGCGATGTGGTTAAGGGAAGTCGACAATACACCAAGCCAAGTGGGGGTAGGCAGGTATCGTAGGTCTGTGAAGAACCAGCTGCAAAACCCTGTCTGCTTCATTGTCTCGCTCATCATATGGATAAAAAAAAAAAAAAAAAAAAAAAAAAAAAAAAATATATATATATATCTTCTCACTTCATTGAGTTGAGTGATTGAATCTATTGGCTATAAGCCTGTGTCCAAAGAGACAGTTGGAACATAACACAAATTCATTTAGTCCTGATTAATGAAGATAGGCATTCAGATAAAAAAAAAAAAAAAAAAAAAAAAAAATTGAACTCAAATTTGAATCTCCTATAAGTTACACACTTTTCGGTGTGAAACATCCAGGATATCCCAGAATAGCTGCGTTAACTGCTTGTTTCATTATCCAAGTATCCTCATTCCCAACAACCAAACGATTTCCTTTCTTGCAAGGCAGCACCAAAAGATCAACCTCAAACCTCGGCCAGTTAACAATAGATTTTCAATCATTCAAAGTGAAAACTAGTTTACTATTTATCTCAACTGCTTTGTATGCATCTCTGTAACTCTGTTACCAGGTTTTGTCTCCCTAAACTTTACCGAAGGTAATTAGGGTAGGTTAATTAATTTGATATTAGGTTATGTTAAATTTACGTACCATGGTTTCTTTGGGAATATGTAAATAACACTATACAGTTTCGGAGAGCGTTGAGGTTCGTGGGGGAGGGATCTATATTAATTATATTATTTTGTGGTGACTTCAGGAGAAACTGGAAGCCATGCCCGACGAGCGACCCTTCAGCTTCAGCGAACAGTACGTCTTCGGCAAGTTTGAGGCCTTCTGTTCCCGACTGGACAACATCACGGGACTCTTTGACGACATCGACAAGTTCACAGGATTCTTCGAGGGCAGGGCAGAGTGTGAGAACCAAACACTTGCTGAGTGTATTTGCTTTGTTCACTAATATTCAGTTTCACAAAAAAAAAAAAAAAAAAAATAGGTATAAAATATTTGACAGTATTACCATTTAAGTTCATCACTAATTTCATAGTATCAATTTAGTACAATAAATATCAAAATATAATTTATAATGCCATACGATATTGTTTTAGTATATTCTGCGTCAAGACTCGAACTTATAAAACTATTAATGATTTGGGTTAAACACAGTACATGTAGGAGCTACTAACAAAGCTTGTTCAATATTTGGAATGGTAGCATAGCACCACAATAAATCAGAGTTCAGTTTGTAGAGTTATGTTTATTCGTTCAATAAAATAAACCATGTTAATATAATGTTACTGCACGACTGAAAATCGCTTCCGTATATAAACTAGTTTTGTTTCATGCAACCGCTATATAAAGACAAAATAAATATTTACTTTAATAAATACATCGTAAATAATTATATTTTTTTAGTATAATAATTAAGCTAAATAATATGTCAGCTTCCTCACAATTGTATGACACAGTGTAGATATGAATTATTTACAGGATAGCAATTTCAAAATATTCAACACATTATAATCCAGATCAAAACAAATGTAGTATGGATTTATTACAATAGCGTATTACATTCGTTCATATATTTACTTTATTTAGACAGTACATGATTTGTAACTGAATGTATTTACTCATGTTAGGTTGAAATGGCAACAATCATATAAGTGGAGGCACATACTGGTATATATTACTATGAGATTTCATGTCACAAATCATGGAGACATTCTGATTTGTCTTTGAGAGGCAGATTTGTATAATTAAATCCATTTACACAATCAAAAATAAGGAATAATGTGTAGAATTTGGAACCTACCAAGTTTGAATTTAAACCAGGAATTAATCCAGTAACAACAGAAGATTTATGCATATTTTAATCATACTGTTATTCGATTACAATCATTACACTTGAAGCTGACTTGCCTTAATAACTAAATAACCATTTTCCTTTCAGTTAGACCAAATTCGTACTCAGATATTTCAAATTGGGCTACGACACTATCTGAACAAATCTTAAGCCAAACTAATGTGAATAATTTCTATGCGGGGATACAATGAATGCATTGAATAAGTTTCATCCTAAACCGCACAGAAGTATTTGATTAATCATGCAAGCAAACACAGACCAAAGAAGATTGACTACAATACCCTGTTCTGCTAGCTATGCAACGCAGAAGGTACAATTATACTAATTAATTCAAGAAATCTGAGTATGAATATATTTATTTTTTAACACAGCCTCTGGTAGCAAAGGCAAGTTTAATGTGATATTTTTTAGGCTTGAATATAAAAGACCCGGGTAGTGAGACACTGTGTGAGGCTGGCTGGCAGCAGACTAGCTGGACCTAAACATTCCTAACTCGCAGCTTTAATAATTAATCCACTTAATGCTCTCTGAGGTCGCTTACCAGCCGCTGGTCTCTTCCCGCAGCCTTGCTCCCCATGGAGACTGGTAAGTGAAGTGGGGCCAGCACTCCAATCCATCTCTTCATCGTCATCACATTTTACACTTAACATGGTTACTTTAGACATTATCAGTAGGTAGTTCTCTTTATAACTAAAACAGAGAGTAAGAGGAGGTGGAACCTCTTATTCATTGTAGGAATTATTATGTTACTACAGAAATTCTTCCTGCATTTCACGATAACGTATCTGCCTTACTTATCACTAAAACATTTGGCCTTAGCCTGTACATGTTCCCAAGAAAATTGGCTCTTGGCAGACTAACCATATAATGCAGATGAAAGTGTATGAGGATGGAATGGAGTGAAGGTAAGGTACACAAGTAATGCTGAGTAATTTACACAATCAGTAGCCTTGAAACACATTATATATTTACTTAACACTCTCACCTTACCTTTTGTATTACAAACACCCTATATGAGTATATAAGTTCAGATTCTCACCCTATATGAGTTCAGATTCTCAAAGCAACTTAGTAATTTCCTGTCGTACAATTTCAACTAAGACTTCTGGTACCTATGCTTTATGCACAAAATAAGCATATGTATGGCAAGAAAATTTTATAATTTCTTTGAGAAACTGTATCTTGGTAGACATTATACAATATATTCATGCAAATACAGTTGTTGCTTGTATGGAACTGGTTGTCCACAAGACAGAACACATCACAGTGTATTGTCCATCCATGATATGTATGTTCTCACTCCTGTTACTCTTGTAATGTACTTCCGTGTAATACTGCACTCTGTATATCCATGTAAGTGCCGTGTAAGTTGTCATGTTTTTTAAAGGTCCACCAGTGCAGGACCTTTAACTCGTAAACTGCGAAGCTATGGTAGTTCAAACCCTCCCGCCAAGCGAAGGTATTTGGTTCTATTCGGACGAAATCGTCATAGTACCATATATATATAAGTGTTTCTTATCCATATGCGCCTATTTTTTTTAATATGAACATAAATTATGAACATTTAAGAGCAATAAAAGAAGTGGGAATAGCATTTGGGGGGTGAAAAGACGTATTATTGCCGCCCGGTCGTATCGTGAGGCGAGCGCCGTGGCGGCGTATATGCTCCCTCTTCGAGCTGTAGAGCAACACTGAGGCCTTGCACTAGAGGTCTCTCTGTTGCAAGGATCTCTAGCTGCGTAGCCCGTGTTAAAGAGCCTGCGTGAAGGTAATGTGTGCCAAATTTTGCTTGATAAAAAGGGGAAAAAAGAGGAAAAAAACTGATAATTGAGGAGGGGGGAGAAGGAGGGAAAAGGGGGTGGTTGGGACACATATGTAGGAGTGGTAGCAAGTAATGGAGGGGAATTATCTCACCTAATCACAAATTGCTTTGTTTTGAGTAACACTGGGGTGTTTTTAAAGTTTTGTTTATGCTCTGGATCTATTGAGGACAGTCGCAGTGCACCACAAAAACCTCTATTGAGGACGGTCGCCCTTTATTGGCGGTCAATTCTGACAAAACAAAATATATTTACCATATAAAGCAATATTACTGCTCCCTATGTGTATATTTCACTTTTATAATGAACAGGTGAACATGGAGAACCAAAAAATAGGTGTAAAGAAAAAATGACCAGTGAAAAAACTTATTATTGCGACGGGAAAGGCGGCGAAAGCAAATGAGGGAGAGCTATGTAGATGTGCTCTCTCTGGCTGCTTGAGCTACACCGACGGTTCTGGTTGTCTCCCCCGCATGTAGAAGGGAGGTAGGGAGAGTGTAGAGAAGGGTGACTGGATGTATTTGAGGTGGGAGGGAGGGAAATAATAGAATAAAGGAGGATGGGGGAAGAAGAGGGAGGGGGAGGAGGGGGGAGGGTGAGACAAATGTAAGGGGAAGACCGGAGGTGATGGTAAAGAGACATGCCACCTAAGCACATATTGCTTCCATTGCACCGGTACTGAGGCGATTTTTATTATTGTTTTTTAAGTGCCATCTTTTGAAAGGAACGTTGCATTTACCCAGTAAAACCTTCCGGAAGAAACTTCACCGTTCTTAGGTTAAGTAACAACAAACACGTATTTCTATCATTTATATACTGCAGAAATGTTTCATGTCAAGTTCACTGGTATGGTATTTATCTAATATTAAAAAACCAGGAATTAAATTGTAATTAATTTCAATAATGTATGCAGTCTTTGGGAGTTAATGTCCTCATTATGATTATTTTGATTCAATCATGGTTACCTTGAGTTGTGTGAACATAAAAGCAAAATACTTTAATACATACCCCTGAGGATGACGTACTTTTCCTAAAGTATATGCTGAGATAGTGAAAATATTGACCCATCGGGGAAAATTAACAATACAGCAAAAGAAATCAAGGGATTGTTAAATTATTACAACTTGCGTATCTTTCAATGCCCAATATTGCAGTATTTTGCTATAATACAATTGGGATTAATACTGTAATTTAGTTTAATTGAGCACATAATTTATTATAATGGTGAATGCCCAATTTAGTATCCTAATGTAAAGTATAGTATTGGTATGGTACTGTCTTGTAGCACTGTTGAGGCTGGTGCTGTTTGCAGATACTGCAGGTGCAGGTGTTGCAGCTGGACTTAGTTAAGTTTTACTGCGGCACGGTTAGCAATACGCCAACATCAGCCAAATGTGATGAAACAATGGGGCGGTGTCATGACAGGACTTTATTGTATTATATTCCAACTGTGGCAAGGCAACCACGTCTGAGTCGTTACAGTTTATGTAATGGAGAACGATGTTGAACCAGTTGCCATTGTATGTATGTAGTCGAGAGAAAATAATCAGATGGTAATTCCAGAGGAGATAATTAAAGCATCTGATTTTCTCCTGTCCCCTGTAAGAGTTGCAGCATAAGGACTGCATTTCGGTCTTTGAATCAAAGATACTCTAGTTTACGACAAGATTTGCTATCAAAATCTCCCTCGGAAGAACTGATTGTGATAGGAAATAGGCATGGTCCCATTTAAATACAGGGAGAAAAGAAAGTCAACACACCTACTATCCTTGGAAGCACTGCAGACTGTTTAGTAGCTGTATGTTGATATTTGTTTTAACTTACCTGAAATGATTAGCAACATATCTGACGGTAAACTAGCACACATAGTCATTATATTTATTAAAATATCATATTTTATATGAACACCGTCGGTTAGGTCGGAGTTGCGCAGACAAGCTCCAAGACGCTTTGTTGACAATAACAATACGAGGGTAATGAAAATAATTATGCTACGTGCATTGCGTAGCTTCATTCCATTAAATTGTTTTACTTGATGGGTTCTACAAGATTAAGTTGTTACACGAAACTATATAGCCACTGTAACACAAGATATTTCCATGCCTTTGAATAGTAAAGAAATCTGTTGGTCAGATTCGGTCATCTACGTTGTAAATGAGCTCCAGTTAGATTGATATAGACGTTTGGTGAATTTAACATATCCATCCATTAACTTTGCTGTTACACTTCCTCCGCAAAATCCAAGCCACTTGGCATTTTGAATGTCCATAAGGCGAAAGTTAGCAAGGTCTTGAGGTTCCCAATCGTTTCGAAGTAGAAACTCGAAACCGGGAGCGACACCGGGTTCTTCCACCAGTTCTTCAGGTGCCGATGCCATGCTTGTGCTGGCCATACTGGAGCTATCGGAGAAACTATCCCCCGACAGGTCCGTAGTTTGTTGACTACCTGGCACATCAGTGATCTGTCTGGAGGTGGAAACAGATAGATAAACAACCATCTGTTCCAGTCCTTTGAGAACGCGCCCGGGCCTCCTGTTGGGGTCCGTGTCCAACGAGTCAAGTATTGGGGTAACTTGTTTGTCTATCTGGATGCAAACAGATCTACTTGTGGATGGTATTTCAATGCAATCATCTCTTGAAAGACGTTTTGCCTGAGGCACCATTCCACAAATGTGCTCTGTCTGCCCATAGGTTCGCTAAACCTTGCAGATACGTCGCATGGAATATTATTCTTAGCTTTTGGGCTAATTTGAAAATCTGTTTCCAAGAGACGATGGACAACTCGCGACCTCGCCCACCCTTGCTTCTGAACGCAAGTGACTGCATGCAGGTTGTCCATTCGGAAAGCCAGTGACTTGCCTTGAAAGGAGGCGCCGTGAGTTTTCAGAAATATAAAAAGAGCTCTTTTACATTAATGTGCCATGAATTTATGTTGGACCACCAACCCTGACCTTGATGATCTTTGGTCTAATGGTATTCCGTACCCAGGGTCCCCAACGTGTCTGTGTCAATCCAGACTGTCGGCAGAGGGTTGAACCATGGCTGAATAGAATTTGGTACATGAGGCTGTGCCCCAAAATGAAAACTATTTTACTATGTATGGATGGATCTGTCAAAAGTGAACCGTTAGATGTATCAGAAATATTTTGTTTCCCTCTAGAATCAAACCTTTGAAATATAGGCGGCCTACTGGAATGATGAATTGCATCCAATTGAGCGTGCGTGATTCCCAATGACGATGAGCTGTGGTCAAGGTGTGCATAAATTGAAAGAATTTTCAACAAAGGCATACAGTATTGTCTGTAGTAATTGTGTTTAGAGATCGTTAACCGTTTCTCCAAAGGAGGTGGTGAGATCTGAGACAGGAACCCCAAGCTATAAGCTGTAAATGGTAGAGTAGACAATTGAGATTGAGATGAAACAGCTACTGGTGTTGACTCTAGAGGTAATGGTGTATGGACCCTTCATTAGTTTATTTAGTACATTAGACATCTGTAAATTAAATCTCCACTTGGATTTTGGAGGTAGAACTTCCTCTTGACCCGACAAAGTAGATGTAGGAGTAGTAGGGCGAGGGTTGTCCTTTTGAAGAGGCAATGCTTCATCCTGAAGTAAAGAAGCCAGAGGAGGATGGGCTTCTGGGGAGCCTTTCTGTGTGCGACCGTCATCATTGCCGTCAGATACACTTCTGAGGACATTTAGTTCCCAGTTCGCTTCATCCTCCAGGTCACACACTTGAGCGTTAGTATCTTGTGACCCCGAAAAGAGTGGCTCGTCTGCAGTTGATGATACAGGAGATAAAGTGCCCGATGATGTCGGGACTGTTGTGGGGAGAGGTTTAATTCCCAACGTCTCAGGTCTTGGCTGGGGTTGAAGGAATTACCTTGGGTGTAAAGGGGGTAGACCCATTTTAGGCGTTTCCAATTGTACTGGAGTCTTCTTTTGGATTGGATGAAAGACAATAATCTCTGTGGGCTTAGTTGTCATTATAGAGGGTTCCAAGGGTTGGCGAGTTTACTTGTGACCTTGGCTCGTAGACTTCCCTGGGGTTTGGGACTGATCCCATTTGGACTTCTTCGAAGTCTGCTGTTCTTTGCTGCGTGACTTGCTAGTCAATTTAGCCTTGCTTTTGGATGTGGAATATGAGCCCAAGACAACAGAAGGGGTTTTCGATGAAGATTTCAAATAAGGTTTGGTACTTTTCTATTTGACCTGTAGTGGAATCGATGAAGTAAGCTGACTAGGAGGGCAGCTGGTTGTGGAACCTGACGCCTAGGAAATTACAGGAATAGTGGATGGAGAAATGCACTGCTTAGAGTAGGATAGGTGAGGTTTCAAAACTTGAACTACTGCTGCATCAGAGGTCCTTGGTAATTTATGGGCCACAACTATTATGTGTCGTCGTAGGTCGATGGCGACCATGACTTGGATGGCTTGTTAGCAAGGTTTGGACTGTATATGTCTCCTCATGCAGGTACGCAGGAATGATAAGTTTGGGGCTCCCACTCTCCCTGCGACTGATGTAAACAAGTCAAGCATCGGACACAATGTTTGTGGACGGTCAGAGGTAGATGGGCGAAGTTCCCTGTGGCACATATTGGTATCATCGCCTAAATGAAGACTCTCTCTCCCGCCTGCTAGGTGGTGGGCATCCGTCGAGTGGGTGCACATCTGTCTCCCTCTTGGCTCGGTTTCAGGCATTGAATAATTCCAAGAATCAATGTTACATATAGATAATGTAAAGACTTAAGCTAATTGTCTGATCTCGCATTGAAGGACCGAGATCACAACTGGATTCAAGCCACTGTGAAAACTGTCACAACCTCTTACCCCGACATGTATGTATGTATATGCACAGGCACACCCCATAGCTGGGGGTGGCCGACTTGAGACAGAACCTGACTGAACAGGGACAACACAACACAAAACAAAACAAAATAAATAACTTGCACACATCTAGGTTGCCCAGGAGAAGACCCAAAGACCCATGCCCATTTGGTGTCTCCAGCAAAAGATTCCCAGGTCCCAGACCTCCTGGAGAGGTTCTGGTCTCAGCAGGCAGACACGCAGCGAAGCTTTACCACCACAATGTCTGCCCACCTCGAATCCAGGCATGACCCTTCATATACACCGGCTCCTCGGGCCAGGCTCCTGACAGACTATGATCTAGTTCTAGTCCAACTGGTGCCCGACCCCCTCTCCCAAGGACCGCGTTATCAATCATCTATTCACAAGCATTCTCCATACATTCCTATTTATTACCTCTTTTCTTGCCTGTTCTACAGTCATCTCTCTAACTTCCAACGCTTGTATTACACAATCTCTCCCGACATAACATGTACATGTATATTACTTACATATATGTGGTTATTGGTACACTTAACAACACTTTCGTCTGTGATTATTATTTATATCCATGGAGTGCATTGTAGAACCTAGACATTCTAAATTCCCAAGGCATGTACAGTGTAGAATAGTGTACTACAACTCTCAACAACATCCAATGACTCGACAGTGTTGGAAAGTGATACAGAGTGTTGAGAGTGAATTATGATGGTCAAACAGTGTTGGACAGGCGAAGTCAGATAGTCTGACAGTGTCATCATCGAGACTCCATGCATCCAACAGTGTCAGGATTTGGTAGTTACTATAGGTTCTTGGGTCCATCGATAGTATCAAAGAGTCTAGTGAGCCTGACTAGACAGTAATGAATGCAGTGCATATGAACCTCAGAAGATCTTATAATGTAGTGATTAAGAAAAAGGTATGGTGTCGGACGACTTCTGTCATTCCGGGACACGATCTCATAACTGTTGGCTTATAGAGAACGTGAGTCTAAACACCAACCCACGTTTGACAGTGTCGAAAGGAAACCACGAGACCCAGATAAAAATACTAAGAACTTTCTCGGAAACATTATTGACAAGGAAGCAATTGACCGTGGTTCAAAACACAACCATGGACAAAACAAAGAGGACCAGTCTCTGTGGCTCGTTAAGTGTACCAAAACCTTGATGACCGAGCCAAATGCAGTATACTTCTATATCATGCATAATTATTGGTTGTTGTTGTGGCGGATGGACTGTCCCTATAATGGACTTCCTTGAAGGGCAAGGGCGCAGAGTAATATTATTGGCAGTACGTCATTGATGGAGGGGTCACTGTTCAGTAGGAGGCAGCAATCAACAGGCTTCGAACTATCTCGACCTATTTTACTACCACAGATCCTTCTTAAACTGAACAAAATCGTCTATATATAGCTAGAATAATTTTGATTAGACGTAGCTAATACAGAAGAGGTTAAGAGCTGTATACATGAACTAACATTAAAAACTGTAATTTTGTTTGGATACTGTCCATCCACTGGATAAAGAGATGGATGTGTACTTTCTTTACTGTCATTTAGAAAAAAGTGTAACGCTGCCAACGCAATATTGATGAATATATTTATGAACAACAAAATGTGGGTCATATATTGCAATCTGAACATTAATTATACGATATGCTTATTTTCTCATTGGTCCAAAGTTATTTGTTTTAATTGTGTTTTGTTCTATGTGCATGAAGGAGACAAAAGGCAAAGCTTCCTGTAACAGACATCCTCCCAAAGGTTGAAAGAGTGATACCGAGCCAAATTCAATGTACGATGCAAGTAATTTAGGTGTGTTGGAAAGAAGTGTGGTGTGCTTGTTAAGTGTAGTGAAATAAATAGGAGGAGAAGGTGTTTGTTAGAGTTAGCTGGATTATTCTCTGTGTAGGTGAGGCACAAATATAAACAGTGGGGGAAGCCAGGCAAATGAAACAGGAGTTAAAGCAACTCTTTATCATATCCGTTAGTGGCATCCCATGGGTACTGCCCTGCTCGATTGGTGCTACACTCTCCCCATATAAGGATTAACACATATTATTCTACTAACTCTTCATGTTCTTTTTATACCACCTTTACATAATACGTAGAGTATATTTTATTCATGTTCAGCGTTGTATATATTTAATTGGTGTAAATTAAACTGTACGTTCAGTCAGTCATAGTCTTGTGACCAATATTTTGTGTTCTATTAATTACTGGTATTATGTGTTTCACTGTTAAACATTTGTAATATTATCATACATGATGTATTGCATGAACACAGGCGGGTTTAGCTCTCCTTCCAAGTAATGTATTCTTCATAAGATTTTTTTTTTTTTTTTTTTTTTCTATATTCCAACTTACTTCCTCTCGGGCATAGGCTGAGAGCCTTAACATTCACCGCTTTACAATGAACAGTGAAGCCCGTGAGGTCTTGTTCCAGTCTAGGGAGTGAGACATGTGAAGCACGTAGAGTACAACGAGCACCTGTCATCTTGCCTTCACATGAGGCACGGTGCTCACTCATGGCCCGAAACGACCCCATCTCTGAAGCCATCTCGTTCCCGTGTTTCACTGTTTCACCCCCTACACTCGGACTCTCACACTTACACACACACAACGCCACCTGTTGAGCAGATAACTCACCAGGCATTGCACCCCTATAGCATATTTTGAATATGGGAATATTCATACACTGCTATTTAATCAGGGAACAATGAGGGTATTTTATTGACGTTTCGGTGGGCTTGTGGTAATGCACTGATACTAGGTACAGCACAAATTCCATCCCAATAATATCTTCCCATTGATACATCGGGATTTGAACCCGGGACCTTTGGATTACCAGGCAAGTGGCAAGACCACACCACCACACCTCCCCTATTAATAATTGTGTTTGACTGTGTTTGTTAAAGCCTCAAGTTAGTTACTTTCCTATTGTGATAATCAATCCTTGTGTGGTCCATCCATATCTACATAGTTTGTGTATGCAGCGGTAGGGTTCCTGGCAGACTATACACAAATATATTATGTATATCTCTATTGATCTATCTATTGTCATACATCTGGATCCCCGAGGGAATGGCCACGAATAAATCTCCTCCATTGAGGCAGTTCCTTCAATTGTGTATCTTGTTTAGTTGGAGGGTTTATAGACCAACCACCCAATCATTAGTTCATAATATCTTATTGCATTACAAATCCTGACATATTACCATTATTATACTTGAAGAAATATATTAAATGGCATGTTTACGAAATTGCACATTCAGTTTTATCCAGTGGTGAATAGTTATCTATTATATTTGGTGTGTGTGTGTTGTGTATCAACATGAGATTATGGATAGTGGGCGGGGGTCAGGAGGCTGGAGGGGCAGGGAACGTAACAGTCATCAAACAAGTCAATGTGCACCTAAACCCCTTCTGTACTGGCGACCTAATTTATGTTTTATTGTAGCTGTATTTAGACGATTCTGTGCAGTTTAAGAAGGATCTGTGGCAGTGAAAATGGTTAAGCGAGATAGTTCGACACCTGTTAATTGCTGGAGACTCATTTTAAACAATAAAATCGTCTAATAGCAGCCACAATAAGTTAAAAGGACGGCGCTGGTACAAAAGGGGTTGTGTCCTACTGTTCTACATATAAACAAACTTCAACTTTAAAGAAATAAAAATAATAAGAATGTATATATGTTAACCCTTGTTTGGCGGTGCCCGACTTAAAGCGGTCAAGAGAACCAAGGACTAACTGGCGGGGCCCGACTTAAATCCAATGCGATGTTGAGCACATAATTGGCTCTGAGAGAGAGTCCGAGCAGTGGGAGCAGCGCGGGTGGGCTCTGACCATTCGGCACGGCACCCGTACGGCGACTGGTCCCTCCTCCACACTCATCACATCCACTGCCTCCCTAGACAGGGAATTATTTAAGGAAATTACCGTATTTTAGGGTTTTTGTACTCGCGTTGCAACATCGTTGCAAGACAACCTGTGGTCGTGCAAAGATGGTTCAGGTGTCATTGGAAAGCTCAATTATCGCCCTTTCACGGATACATAATTGTATTACGCTCTGGCTCTTGTTTATGCATGAAAAAGAGCATGGAATGAAGCTTGTTTAGGGTAAATCTGCCTGCTTGGCAGGTAGTAGATGTTACCAAACTAGCTGCTCATTGAGTGTTAATGTATAAACATAAACATTATTTCAAGCAAGCGCATTTGGGCCGAAATAGGGTAAATAGGTTTTGAAAGATTATTTTACACTTAGCTGTGATCAAATCCAAATTAAAATATGATATGGTTCAGGAAGGTTTAGACGTATGTACAGGCCTAATAATATATTATCACTAGGAAAGGTTTTATCATAATAAACTAGCAGGGGTACCCGGCGTTGCCCGGGTTTAAATTCTACCATTTATTTATGAACACATGAAACATCTACCACCACTACTACTACCATATTCACCATCATCAATCACTACTACCACAATCATCACAATACTACTATTACCATAATCACCGGCCTCGACCTCCCTGTGCCTCCTTAAACGGCGACCTCAATTTCGGCCGCTAAATGACCTCCGATTTTGGATCTGACCTCATCCGTACTCCCATTTTGGGGGGCTGCGAACATCTTTTGTTCCATACACCTTTTCGATCGGAGGCCTCCTTCTGCCCCAAACGGATTTTTTGTTCATTTTTTTTTTTCAATTTCGGCCTCGAAACGACCTCCGATCGTGGCCTCGCCCCCTCTATGACCTGGCCCAGGTCAATTGACACCCACATGCAAATTTTCAGCTCCCCAGGTCCAAAACTGCAGCCGCCTGTGAAGAACACACAGACAAACAAACACACGAACTGATTTAATAATATAGACTAGCAGGGGTACCCGGCGTTGCCCGGGTTAAAATTCTACTACCATAATCACCATCATCAATCACTACTACCACAATCATCACAATACTACTACTACCATAATCACCGGCCTCGACCTCCCTGTGCCTCATTAAACGGCGACCTCGATTTCGGCCGCTAAATGACCTCCTATTTTGGATCTGACCTCATCCGTACTCCCATTTTGGGGGGCTGCGAACAACCTTTGTTCCATACACCTTTTCGGTCCTTCTGCCCCAAATGGCAATTTTTTTTCATTTTCAATTTCGGCCTCGAAACGACCTCCGATCGTGGCCTCGCCCCCTCTATGACCTGACCCAGGTCAATTGACACCCACATGCAAAGTTTCAGCTCCCCAGGTCCAAAACTGCGGCCGCCTCTTAAGAACACACAGACAGACAAACAGACACACGAACTGATTTAATAATATAGATTAAATAATGAGCTTTGACTACACTAATGACTTTGCCAACCAAACAAGATTGTTTTACCTCTGGAAAGCAGTGGATGAAAATTTGTCGTGAAGCAGCAACCAAATCCCATTAGAGAAAGTTCTACAGTTTGCCTTATATGTATTGTCAACCTTTGCAATTTTGGGTATTTTTTAATAAACTATATTTGTTAATGCGACAATATGAGAATGTTGAAATATTATGAACTTTCAAGAAATTCATAAGTAAAACAGTTTGCAAATACGCATGTTTAATATATACCACCTTTTATGACTCCAACATGATAATTATATTAGTAAATATTTTAATCTGAAGCGCTAGTCATTACTGTTTGCGGTCATTCTATAATTTCGGACCCTCCACTGTTTTACACACTAGATCATTTTGTTACGGATAGTTTTATAGGTGATTCGTATAGTTTTAGGCTTTACTTTTATCGGGAATTAATCGTTTTGGAGATCTACCACTCACTAAGGATGGCAAATAAGGATATATCAAATAAATAGCATCCTAACATAAGTAACCTAACCTACCCAAACGTAACCGAACATTCAGTCAAATATTTATTCTGTGGGCGAAATATAAGCAGAAACGATTGACAGCCAAGGTCCAAGATGGTTGCCGACTCTTGAGTGCCCTTCTATCCATTAACGGGAGATGGTTGGTTTTTCGGGGCCCCATGCTCCCTCATGATTAGCCCCATTCGTTTTCTGATTTTAAGACGTTCGGCCCATTAGTTTGGCGATTTTAGGACGTTTCGACCCATTTCTTTGTCAATATTAAGACTGTTCGTGTCATGTAAATGTAATAGGAGGAACCAGCCTCTGCCGAGACGTTTGTCTACCAAAAATGTATAAAATATCTTGAAGGTGGGTCTATGGGGTGTTCTTTTTAAGAGACGGTTATCAATTGGATGTATTGTGAATCTCACGAGGTACACTGATGTTCTAAAATAATTGTTGTGTTATACTTATTGGTTGTACAAAGGAGTACAAAGGAAATAAAGCAACAACAGGTCTAGTGACTCTTCTAGGCTGCTTGTCCACCAAAACACTGAGGATCAAGTGTCCAAACAGTGGTTTAGAGTGGGTAAGGGAACATTGGAAAGGGAACTACTGCCCTGGAACTAATGTCCGTGGCAGGATTAGGAAGTTAGTAGGGGACAGATGGGTTAGTAACTGAGGGGGGGATAAAATAAAGTTATTAATTTACAAACGCAGTCAGTCGCGGGTTTGATGCGAAATATTTGTCTAGGCGAAGTTTAAATGAATAAACGGTGCTGCAGTCTATAACGTCTCTGGGAAGCCCATTCCACAAGTTGACAACTCGATTGAAGAATAAATTCTTAGATTCGTGTGAGTTAAAAGATTTACCGATAATTTTGCAACCGTTTCCCCGCGTGTAATTAGATTGGTCGATAGTGAAGTACTTACTACAGTTCATATTGTCGATGCCTTTGATGATTTTGAACACTTGAATTAAGTTGCCTCTTAATCTGTGCTGGGTTAAAGGAAATAGATTTAATTCTCCAAGACGTTCCTCGTATGGTTTGTTCTTTAGTTTAGGTATCATTTTGGTAACTCTATGTTGAACTCTTTCTAGCTTGTCTATATCTTTTTGGTAATAAGGGCACCAGGATTGAACGCAGTATTCCAGAAGAGGGCGGACTAAGGAATTGTAAAGGGTTAGGATAACTTCTTTGGATTTATATATTTATGACCTGCCTATAAAGCCAATTATTTTGTTTGTTTCTTAACAACTTCTGAACATTGTTGACTCCGTTTTAGGTTACTTGATATTGTTACTCCCAGATCGGTTTGACTGTTTACATTCTTAAGCCGAGTGCCATTCATTGAATAGTTTGCGTCTCATTTTGGTATCCGATATGTAGTACTTTACATTTATCCGCATTGAAACTCCTTTGCCAAATTTGGGCCCAACGTGACAACTTATTTGGATTGTGTTGCATATCGTCAACTTGTTCTTTTGAGAGTACGCTATTTGCAATTTTTGTATTGTCAGCAAATGTTGAGATTGTACAGGTGAGACCCTCATCTATGTCGTTGATGTAAATTAGAAAGAGAATTGGTCCTAGTACCGATACCTGGGGTACCCCACTACTTACATTGGTCTATTTAGATGCCTTACCATTTATGACTACTGTTTGCTTTCTGTCGCTGAGCCATTTTTCTATCCATTTCAACACACCGTCTTGTATTCCATGCGTTTTTAGTTTTAGCAGTAAACATTTGTGGGGAACTTTGTCAAATGCCTTTTGAAAATCAAGGTATATAATATCTACAGCTTTACTCTTATCATAGAGGTTGAGGATATCGTGGAAGAAG
Source organism: Lithodes maja (assembly GCA_037953745.1). Classification (NCBI taxonomy): domain Eukaryota; kingdom Metazoa; phylum Arthropoda; class Malacostraca; order Decapoda; family Lithodidae; genus Lithodes; species Lithodes maja. The sequence goes on along the minus strand of JBAKBP010027850.1, from coordinate 12,436 downwards.
TCTAAGAGGTTTGTTAAACAGGAACGTTTGTTACGAAAGCCGTGTTGAGTATCTTTAACACCTTATTGGCGGGCTAGGCGGTCTATTTGACCGTACCGCCCAGTGAGGGGTTTTTACCCTAAATAAGGTTGTTTCCGTGCTCATTTTCATGCCTAAATAAGACTCAGAGTGTAAAACAAGTATCTATCCCTGAAAGGGCATAAACAGAGCTTTCCAATGACACCCAAACCATCCTTGTACGACCACTGGTTCTCTTGCAACGATCGTGCAACACGAGTGCAAAAACCCTAAAATAAGGTAATTTCCTTACATAATTCCCTGTGTAGCGAGTGAGAAAGGGGGGAGGAAAGTAGAATACAGTTCAGTACGTCCACGGTGGTCGTGGGGAGCGGTCATAAGGTTACTACGCTCGTCCCACCCCTCATCTCTCTCTCTCAGCAACATTACATGCTGAAAATGGCGCTCGACAGCTGTCGTGCACCGCCACTTAGTCCAAATTTATTTCACTCGACATATGTTGCACGCCGCCAGTTAAGGGTTAAGTATGTTATATTCCTCTAAGTGATTTACAAGTCTGTCTCTTATGAGTGTTTCTAGCATTTTACATACAACTGAGGTTAAGCTAATTGAATGATAGTTACTGGGTAGGGATTTGCTGCCTTTTTTTAATATCGGTGTTACGTTGGCTAGCTTCCACTGATCAGGCATAATTCCAGACTGCAAGGATTTATTGAATAGCAATATCAGTGGTTTGGCGAGCTCATCCTTAGCTTCCTTTAGAACTCTAGGTGAGATTGTATCAGGTCCAGGCATTTTATTTACCTTGTGTTTATCTGGACATTTCAATACTTCTCTCTCTGTAATGGTGATACTGCTTAAAACATTAGAATTATCGATTTGAATCGGCAATGCGGTAGGGATATCACCGAGGTCTTCTGTTGTAAAAACTGATGCAAATAGGTATTGAGAGCATTACTCATTTGTACTTCCTCTTTGGTGTATTTTCCATTTTCATCGACTAACGGTCCAACAGTTGAAGTAACTACTTTTTTTCTTTCTGACTATAGAATTCTTTCGGGTTTGTTTTACTTTGATTCGCAACATGTAACTCCAGAGTCTTTTTACTTTGCTTAAAATTAACTTTTTGGCTTTGAGTCGTAGTTCTACAAATTTCACCCGTTCTTCGTCATTTTGTGACTATTTTAATCTATCATTAGCAATCTTTTTAGCATGCAAACTGTCTGAAATCTCTTTATTCCACCATTTGGGCTTATCATTATGGCCTGTACGCCGTATTTTCGATGGTATGCAGTCTTGCACTGATTTTAGGTAGGTGGTTGCAAATAATTCCCCAGATGTATATAATATTATGTTGTTATTGTTATTTAGAAAGCTCCAGTCAGTATCGTTAAACATAGCTCTAAGTTTACGGAAGTTTGCTTTCTTGAAATTAGGGACTTTCTCGATGCTGCTATTTGGTTCGTTACTAGTAAACTTTAAACTGAAATTTATCGTACGATGGTCGCTGTTACTGAATTTATCACCAACATTCAAATTCTCTATTAATTCTTCTTTTGTTGCAAGTACAAAGTCAAGAATGTTATTACCACGGGTCGGCGATCGAAGAAATTGATAGAGCGAACTCTCTTGCAAGTTCACAACACATACAAGTCAAGTCCAGAGTGTGAAGTAAGAGTATCGTCCCACTTGGTCACGGGTAAATTAAAGTCGCCCAAAATTACGGTATCTTGCGAGTTACTTATATCTGCAATTTGTTCGTTAAATTTCTTGGTCAGTTTGCACTGATTGAGCTGGAGGTCTGTATATTAATGCAAGTATTATTTTTGTGCCTTTATTATTCTTTATTAGCACAAAGGATGTGTCGACGTTCACAATTTGAGGTTTTAACAAGAGGGTCGAGTTAAGACTTTCTTTGATAAAAAGTATAATGCCACCTGCATTTCTATTAATTCGGCTTTCCTCAAACATTACATAACCAGGAAGTGAATACTCTGCTGAAAAGTCTGTCTTCTATATTGAGACAAGATTCTGTTACGCCAATCACGTCATAATTTTCTGTAAACACTAGTTCCTCTAAATCTGAAAATTTATTGCATATGCTACGAGCGTTTGCATAGAAAAGCTTTAAATTTGTGATTTTAGAACTCACGGAATGCTCTTTAATAAAAATTTTGGTTCTGGTTGGATCTACATTTAAGTTCATGGCTGTCCTCAGTCCTCGCTGTCCTCGGTCCTCATCGCTGGTGGTCCTCGGTTGCCTCTGTGTATTGCTTGGCATTGGATGATTTATGTCGCTCCTGCTTCTTCTCGAATGGCGTTTTTTGATCCATGGCTGTGGACTGCTTCATGTAGGAGACGGCCCATACATGCTGAACCCACAGGGTTTAGATGAGTGCCATCCTTGCGGAACAGTGTAGGCTGGTTATAGAAATTATCCCAGAGGTTGATAAATTCAACTTCTTCCTTCAGACACAACGATTTTAGTCATCTGTTTGTACTGAAGGCCTTGTCGTAGAATTTGTCAGGTGCATCGATCTTGGGGAGAATATAAATTATATAATACCGTGTACCATGGGGTCTAGTTCTCTAGTCAGTCACTAATATTATATATATTTTGGCGTGGTGATAATATGTTGTAAGTAAATATTTTAGCTAACTAATCTAAAAATATTAAATGTTTGTAGTATACAACAGTCAAACATTTATCGCTCACCTGTCTCTTCATCTTCAGGTATTGGTTTTAAGGTAAGGTATAGATAAATGTGGATAATCTTTTATTTGGTCACATTTTTCAAGGTATGGTTAATGTTATACAATAATTTTAATATAAATCAAACAAAATGTGTACAATTAACCCTCTGAGGCGCAGAACGCAATTTCTGTGGTTTGCAGCTTATTTTATTGCCCCAGATGCAGCTTGAAAATTCTAATATTGTTACCCCAAACCTCATCAGTTTTCTTGCAATGGTGGTTTAAAGAAAATTATTTTTAGAGGACTACCTTCAATAAAATTTCCTAAGTACACATAGATACAAAAATAAATAAAACTGTCAACTGTGTGCTAATGATATCCTTCAGTAGTTTGTCAAGGTAAGTATATAAGTCCATTCACACTAACACCTATCAAATCAGCCATGGGAAATCATTAACTATTTTGTTTTCACTCATGGAAGCCAGCCTAAGAAATTATGTCTATATATCTATCTATCTATATGCTCAGGCCCAATCCCCATTTTGGGGGTAGCCGACTCAAGACAGAGCAAGAACAGGGAAAACACAAAAACAACATAAAACAAAAAACAAACAGACAAAAAACACAAACTCTCACACATCCAGGTCACCCAGGAGAAGACCCAGAGACCAGGGTTACCAAGGTCGCTCCAGCACTCCCCCGGCCCCTGACCACCCGGAGAGGTTCCGATCTCGGCAGGCAGACATGCAGCGGAGCCAAAGCCACAAGCCCTCCCACCACACTTCCAGTCACACCCTTCATATTAATCGTCTCCCCGGGCCAGGCGCCTGATGGACTATTTTCTAGTCCAACTGCGCCCGACCCCTTACTCCAAATGACCACGTGTTCACTCAACTATTCACAAGCATTCTCCATTCACTCCTGTCCACCACCACTTCCCCTGCCTGATCTATAGTCATTCCTCTATCATCCAAAGCCTTTCTTACACAGTCTCTCCATCTCAATGGGGGTCTTCCTGCCCTTCTATCTCCCCTTGTACCTGACTCACATATTCTCTTTGTAAGCCTTTCATCTCCCATTCGTTCAACATGACCATACCAGCTCAGCACCCTTCTGTCCACTCTGGCTGACAAATGTTCCTGCTGCCCCACTCTCCTAAGTATCTCTTCATTCCTCAATCTGTCTCTACGAGTAACTCCACACATACTCCTCAAGCAGCTCATCTCCATCACATCCAGCCCTCTTTTCTCCTTTTTCTTCAGAGCCCATGTCTCAGCCCCATACATCACTGTTGGCACAACAATTCCTTTATACAGTGCACTTTTTACTTTCACTCAGAGATTTATCGTCTTCCACATACTTCCCATTGCTCCGAAAACCTTCCTTCCTTCACACACTCTCTGTTTTACCTCCACTTTAAGTTTACTATAAAAAGCTGTTAATTTTATTGAACATTAATATTGATACATGTTACATTGTTGCATGGCTTATGAAAGTAATGTTATAGTGGCAACAGCATCTTCCGTCTTGTTGAGCAACATGATCGGCACAGAAGCTTTACACAACTAGTTTTTGGCTTCAACGCTCAGATAAAGCTTGAGTTAAAGTCTGTAAAGGGGAGTCTTAGCTGGGGAGATGGGTGCATTTATATGCTTATATATATCTATCTGTATTTTTATTTGTTTAGTTTCCTCCCTAAACTTCTATCAAGCTTAAACAAATATCGGAAGACCCCCCTTCAAGATAAATTTGTATAGAAAATGTCCCGGCCGGAGGCCAATTACTACTATATCATAAAGAAAATTACACCTAAATTGCACAAAAGGTCTTAATATTTACAAAGGAATTTGGCGAAAGTTCTTAATATAGCCAAACTAATGGGGCAAAGGTCTTCAAATCTCAAAACTAATGGGACTAAACATGAAGGAAAAGGGGGTCCAGAAAAAGAAATTACCTCCCCTTAAATCGTAATTGTAAAACGTAAGCCTCTTCCCTAATAAAACTAATGTCCATGGATTACAGCATTGATATTAGTAGAGGAAACTAATCAAGGAAATCTGTTGTAAAATTATGCTTCAACTAGTTTATCATTTTGATTCCTAGAAAATTGGGTAATTCCAAATAGCATATATAACTGAAATAACTCTTTATAATGTATTTTCTCTGCATGGTAATGCATTATACAAGTCAATCAGATACGTGAGGGTGAGGCATCCTCTCCATATATATTTAAATGCACATGATTTATATGCATGCTTATCCTCGTATTCCTATGTTTCAGATAAAATATTTGTTTAATGTATCTGAAGATATCACAATAAATTAGCTGTTGCCATAATAATGTATATATGTATTATCAAATAACTCATAAATAGTTACAACTGAAAAAATACTACTATTCTTGAGTAGTAGCTACATCATGTAATCTGGTCTGCTTTCCATTTCTATATCCTCGTTTAATTTCCTCAGGCCTGCGGGATATTCTCAAGTCTTGGCAAGAAATGTGCAACGAGATCTCCCAGAAAGCCTACGACTACCTGGACTATCGGGACCACCGCTTTGACAAGGACCTGGACGTGTTTGCCGCCAGCGTCCGGGAGTTGCTCAGACGTATACACATGATGGTGGAGAAGGAACACGAGGAGATCTGGGAAACACCCATGGCCTTCAAAATGCTGGCCAGGTATAATAGTGCCCATGTTAAATATGGAAAACAGATTATCTTTATAGCAAGTTTTAACATTGGAATTATTTCACAACATATCTGATTCCCATTTTATAGTTGCCTCTAATGGTCTATTGTATTCTATACTATTCAATTAGATGTAAAGCATGCAAATGTGTATACAATCCATACGAGGATTATGTTGAGTCTGCTTGACTGTCACAGGAAGAAGTTGTCTAAAATGCTTAGTAGTTAAAACATTAGGCTACACTTTAACAGCTTAACATATTGAGATAATCGTTTTTTCGTATTATTTTTCATTTATCAATTAATTTGTTCAAAAGTGTTTTTTTAAGAGTCAATGAACGGAGGAAGGAAAAACACAGATAAAACAAAAAGGTCCATGTGCCTAAAGGCATCCTCCATTCATAAAATGTTTGTAACAACTGGATTTAAACATTTGTAGATTGTAAGTTTGTGGAAAGCAATTCGAGGGAAGTGAATTCCAAAGAGTAGTAGCTCTGGGGATAAATGAATTCTGATAAGCAGAAGTTCTGCATTGTGGAGGAGAAAGTGTAAATTCATGGGCGCTCTCAGCTGCCCTAGTTCTACGGGGAAAGATGTGGAGAGGCGGCACAATTGAAGCAAGTTCCTCGGAACAATTGCTGTGAAAATATCTGTAGAATAATGCAAGGGATGCAACGTTTCTTCGTATGGATAATGTAGGAAGGTCCTGTGTGATTGCAGGGTTATTGATTAATCTAATAGCTTTATTTTGAATTTTGTCCAACTGCCTCAATGCAACCATTCCACTTCCACCCCACAGAGGTGAACAGTAATCCATCTGAGAACGCACATGACTTTTATATATTACGGCCAACTGCTCGTCAGTGAAGAATTCTCGAACTCTGTACAGGATTCCCAGTTTTTTAGAGGCATTCTTAGCAATGCTTCTAACATAATGTGTCCAGCTCAAGTTAGTAGTTAATGTTACACCGAGAATGTCAATACTAGGGGAAGTGGGAATATTTACATAATTAAAAAATATATGGGAGTCCGTGAGACTCTGTCGGTTAGAAAATTGAATGTACTTGGTTTTCTGTGTTATTATGTTAATATTAGTTAGAATTGCAGTAACGTATAAACATTCTGTAAACTATATATATATATATATATATATATATATATATATGTATATATATATAAATATTTTTTTCTTTCTATATTCCAACTACTTCCTCTCGGGCATAACTGTTACACATTGAACGGTGAATCCCGTGAGGTCTTGTTCCCGTCTAGGGGGTGAGACATGTGAAACACTTTTAGCTGCAACCAGCCCCTGCTATCTTGCCTTCGTAGGATGCATGGGGCTTAGTTGCCCACTCACGACTCAAAGCAGCCTCATCTCTGAAGCTGCCTTGTTCCAGTGCTTCACTGTCTCACCTCCTAGACTCGAAACCTCACTCTCAGAATGCCACCTATTGAGCAATGAACTCACTAGGCATTGTCCCCTTGCAGCCTATTTTTAAGGTGGGAATATTCATACAGTGCTATTTAATCAGGGAACCATGAGGTTATTTATTTGGCGTTTCGGAGGGCTTTGTGGTAATGAACTGATACTAGGTACAGCACAAATTCCATCCGAATAATATCTTCCCATTGACATATCGGGATTCGAACCCAGGTCCATTTGGATTACCAGTCCAGTGGCAAGACCACTCCACCAAACCTCCCTTGTATTCCATTGTATATTCCTTTTCCATAAAATCATTCACCAATATGGACTCCAATATAGCATTTTACTCGTGTGACACTGCCCTTGGGATGTGTCAAAGGACTCCTTCCATGGATGTACAGGATATTTATTTTGTATTTAGGTTCGAGAACATTGCGGAAGTTGTGCCGCAGTTGGACGTTGAAGGAAAGTACAAGAGGATTTTGGTTCGATTCCACCAAGAACTGGAGAAAGTGACACGAATCTACTCCCGCCAGTGTGAACATCCACCCCCGCTGCGTGGCCTGCCTCCTGTAGCAGGTACTGAGAGAGAGAGTAAGAGAGAGAGAGTGTCAGTGAGAGAGAAAGAGAGAGAGAGTGAGATCTTTAGTGGTTTTGTAAATGTTAGGATACAAATATTAACTTGTTGGCATACCACTTGTTTTTTTTATTTTTATTTTGTTTTGCAGTCTTCATCTGCTGTAAGTTTTACACAGGAATCAAAGTACCCATTTTCATTTTCACCTGTGTTAATAATCGGTTAGTAATTGTGACGGGCAGTTTGTCGTTGTATATTATCTGTTCCCTACCAACAATATTTAGCATCGAAATTACCTCTGAACACCATATAATAAATACAGTGACACTTAACCCATTGAATCTGTGAGGCTTCTCTTAGCTTTATAAAATAGCTTAATTGTATTATAAAGGTTTTCATTAAATTGAAAAGATATTATTAGATACCTTCTTGAATTTCGTTCAGAAAAATAACCTTTAATGTTTTAACAAATTCAAGTGGCCGTGATTATAATACAAAGATGCGATTACATGCAGTATATTACAAATGTTTGTATAGCATAAAAGAGTTAAAGTACTAACTGTTTGATTATTCAGGTAAGATCCAGTGGGCCCGCAGCCTGTTCTTGCACCTGGAGGAGCCCATGATGTTCTTCAAGGACCACCCCGTCTTGCTTAAGATACCTGAGGGTAAGGAGGCGGTTAAGAAGTACAACCGTATCGGCAAGATTCTGGTGCAGTACGAGCTGGCGTATTTTGATGCATGGAGGAAGCAAAGTGTGAGTCTACAAAAAGTACCTAATCCTATCTATCTGATCTATATCTTCATCCTCACCCAGACACAAAACCCCACCATTTATCAGATATCAATCCTTATCTTACAGTTACTGCTAATCCTTATGTTTTACTGACAACTTTCATCCTCATATGACACACAATGCTCACCCTTTACCCGAGTGTGAGGCTGTGAGCTCACAGAGAGTACTGTACCTTAATCATGTACTGTATGTCTAACTTTTATTTTCACCTTGTATCTAACTCTGTTTCTCATCCTTTATCTTACGCTAATTATCATCCTCTATTTCACTCTAATCCTCACCCATTATCCTAATTTTGTAGTATTCATAGATAATGTCCTTGGAGGGTAAAGGATGGATAGGATCAAACAAATATGTAAGTAGGTTTAGTAGAAATTCACATTAGGAGATATTTATAAAGATTAAATGCTAACCTTGATCATAATAATGTAGTGTCAATATCGTTGGTTTAGGCTATCTTAACTATAGCATACCTGATTATAATAAGGAGTGCACTATCTAACCTATTGACGGGTACTTAGCCTTTTGTTGATATATAGATGGTCTGGCATTTGTCTGGTAGAAGTAGTGTGACTGAACTATGGATATATAACAGAGAGAGGAGGGATGAGAACGGTGTTTACACAATAGTAGATGAGAAGCAAGTGAGAATATATTCGAAAAGCTGGTTCTAGGTCACAATGTTACCAACTGTTAATTTGCAGTGATACAGGAACAAATGTACCATTTTTATGTTTTCGTTTTGTTTGATATGTGAGTGAGGGAGACAAAAGGCATAACTGTCTGTATCGAGAGCCTCCCCCAGAGTTGAAAGAGTGACAGGGCCAAAATCAAGGGACGTTAGACACAAAATGCCTGGATACACGGAATTTGAAGTAATTTAAATATAAGTCCTAGGAAGAGGGAAAGACTGATTCTGGGAGAGAGTTCCAAAGCTCAACTTTTGAATAGAAGAAAAACTGAGAAAAACGTTTCACTTTTGGGTTGGAGAGTTGCACAGAGTAGGGGTTGGATTGTGTTGCAAGACAGGTGTTACGTGCTCTACGAAGAGGGGGGTATACACTGAGAGAGTTCTGAGGAACACTGATTATTGTAATAGCGGTAGAATAGTGAGAGAGATTCAACATTGCGGCGAAGAGAGAGAGATTGCAGAGAGTTGGTGAGTGGATGTGAGTTAATAAGACGGAAGGCTTTCTTTTCTACTTTGTCTAGAAGTGCTGTGTGTGAAGATTCTCCTCACACATGTGAACAATACTCAATACATGGCTGCACTGTGCCCCTGTAAAGAGCAACAATCTGCACAGGAGTAAAGAACTCCTGGAGGCCGTTGAGCACACCCAGCTTTTGGGAAGCTGTTTTAGCTAGAGTGGTATTATGACCTTTCCAAGAGAGATCAGAAGAAAAAGAGACACCAAGAATATTAAGAGAAGATGAAGGGTTAATTTGTATGTTGTTGAGGAGTTGGTCATAGTTTTCTGGAAAGGGGCGACGAGTAGACATATGGAGAAATTGAGTGTTTGAAGCATTGAAAGTAAATTGAAAGGTTTTCTCTGCCCCAATTAGAGATAGTAGAGAAATCAGACGATAGGTATTTTATGGCCTCCTTACGTGAGTTTTGGAGTTCCTATGAATAATTTTGTGGAAGGCTAGTTGAATAGTGCAATGTAGAGTCGTCAGCATATGAGTGAATGGGGCTGGAGGTGCAGTTGAGAAGGTCGTTAATTAATAATAGGAAGAGAATTGGAGATAGGACAAAACACTGGAACACTGGAGTTGATAGGTTGAGGAAGTGAACGGTAGCCATCCACAACCGCAGCTATGGAACCGCCAGAAAGGAAATTAGAGACAAAGGCACAGCTAGAGGGATAGAAACCATAGGAGGGTAGTTTGAAAATAAGGGGTTTATGCCAGACTCTATCGAAGGCCTTCCATATGTCTTGGCAACAGAAAAAGTCTCATCGAAGTCTTGAATGGAGGATGACCAAGAGTTAGTAAGATGAGAAAGAAGATCACCAGTAGTTCAGCCATTAAGGAAACCATACTGGCAATCTGAGAGTAGGTTATGTGAAGATAAATGCCTAAGAAATTTTGAGGTTAGAATAGCTTCAAAAACTTAAGAGATGCAAGAAATGAGAGCAATAGGACAATAGTTAGAGGGTTGAAAGCAGTCACCTTTCTTTGGGAAAGGTTGAATGAGAGCACACTTCCAGCAAGAAGGAAAGACATTAGAAGAGAGACAGAGATGGAAGAGTTTACCTAGGCAGGGAGCCAGCATGGAAGCACAGTTTTTGAGTACAATAGGAGGAACACCGTCCGGTTCGTACGTCTTCTTATTATTAAGCCCAGAGAGGATGGAAAATATATTCTTGGAAGAGATTATGATGTTAGGCATAATTATGTAGGAGAGAGGGGGGTGGAGAAGGAGGAATAGCACCGGAATCATCCAAAGTGGATCTTTTTGCGAAAGTGTTAGCGAGTTCGTCTTTGTCGGAGGAAGAAGTGATGGTGGTGCCGTCAGGGGAAAGATGGAGAAGAAAAATTGTTGGAGAGGTTTTTGGCTAGATGTCAGAAGCCTTGGGAAGAGATAGAGTTGGATAATTCAGTGCATTTATTATTGATGAAAGAATGTTTGGTGAGGCGAAGAACAGATTTGGCTTGATTCCGAGCAGAAACATAGGAAATATGTGATTCTAGAGTTTGAAGATGATGGTACCATTTGAATGTTTCCTCCTTACTGCAGACAGCAATAGAGCAAGCGTGTGTTACGAACTGGCACTCGGGTACACAAGGGCTCTCAATCAGGACTCTAATACGGCTCGCTGCCACAACGGAAACACACGATCCCAACCCCTGAGTACTGCCAGCCGAACAAAAAACACCAATACCCTCCAGAGTTCAATCTGCTATAACGGGGTATACAAGAACTCGGTACTAGTGTTCAACAACAGACTAATAAAGAGACAGGAATTATCTAGTCTGGTCAACAATCAAACAATGAAGTAAGAAACAACAACACAAAAGAATAGTGTTGGCCGAAGCCGAAGTAATCCACCCTTGACTATGAACTTAAGAAGTCCACCACCCTCTACTTCGGATCGGCACTATTACGTTACGTTAATTAATAGTCCTTAAGCATCGAGCAAGGAATCTTCTGAAAAAAGTTAGATGCTTCTCGGATGCTCGTAAGAAGTACGTATCGGATTTTGAACAGTAATTCAATAAGCAAAAACACTGGCAATTAAATACTATTAAAGGCTTAAATTGGCATAAGAATAATTAAAAGAATATGCAATAGTAAATGGCAAACATTAAAAGGAAGTACTCCGCAAATGCAACGGCAATAGCCTACTCGGATTGTGCTCGTGGGCCACTAATCACTAAAGTAGCCAAGCTTGCAACACATGAAATCAATAGTGCATAAACAATATCATACATAAGGAAAGCTTCAATACTATTCTGTATCTACTAATCGAGTAAAGTCTAGCTGGGGTACTGTAGGCCAAAAGGTAGCAGTGACTGAGCAAAAACGGCTCGTAGCCTAGCGAAGTCCTCACGACTGTTTAAAGTATTACGTTAAAACTAACAAGTGCACTTTGAGAAATCCAGATCCCTTGTATCTGGTTTTCTCCCGGCTCCTTGACAAAGTAAAAACAAACTGTTAATAAAATACAGGGTGGTTAGGCTCTTGCCCTCACGCACTGTAAATTATTAACTCAACACAGTCAGCCGCGAAGACAACCTAGGCTTCACTGAACCGAAACGAGTATGCAGGTTTATCGCTTAACCACTGCATCAAACAACAACTCGTAACACAGAAAAGCCTTACCCCAGTCTAGCATTACCTAGACTAGCAGAAAACAGGAATAATAATAATAACACAGGGAAATGCATATACAAGTGCAACAAACATAAATCAATCCTATTCTAAGTCAACCCTTCCAAAATAGGCTATCTAATAGGCAAGTATCTCGTGAGAACTCAAGCGATAATACGTTGGCTGACTAGCTCTGCACCAACGGGACCATGGAAGTTAAACAGGGCAGGGAATTAAACAGGGCAGGGAAAAGAGGAAATAAGAATGTAAGGTAGTAGAGAAAGTTCCCATCAGTCAGAAGAATATAAATAGTTAGCAAGGGAAATGAGAAGTCACTCTGCCTAATGAGTTCTGATGAAAAAATGGCTAGACTTCCCTTTTATACCGGCCCTCTAGTGAGCCCAACGTGAACTAC
>JBAKBP010027849.1:0-29479 GCA_037953745.1 Lithodes maja | reverse complement strand
GAAAGAGGAGGTAGGGGTTATGTACGGGGGTGATTGTTCGTTCTGAATGTGGTCGTGAGAGGTTAGGCTGGCAGGGTGGGAATTGGTGGAGGTTGAAAGTTTAGCTGGGCTCATGATGGTGGGGGACCGACTGGTGAGCAGGTGTTCGGTATGCATGAGGGGGGGAAATCACTTTGGTGGGGGTCACGCGTGAGGGGGGGATTAATGGCGCGTGTGGGAGGATCAGAGTGGTGGGGTGTGTCGGTGGCAGTGACAGGTTGTTTAGAGGTTATATGGGATTGGTGGGTTTGTCTGTCATGAGGGGGTGAGTCAAGTGTGGGGTTTTGAAGTTTATTAGGGGTGTGAATTGTGGGGGGGTGGAAGGGAGCTACTGACGGAAAACTGTCACAAGGGAAATTTTGTTGGTGGGGGAATAGCTGAGCATTTCTGGGGGAAGGGGGGGGAACATGGTTGGGTCCCTAGGTCGTCACGCGTGAGGGGAGGATTAACGGCGCGTGTGGGAGGGTCAGGGTGGTGAGAGGTGAGCGAGTTAGAAAACGGGATTTGTTGGGGGGACTGCGGAGGGTTGGTGGGGGAAGAGTTAGGTGTAGAACAGGGGTTATTGGTAGAGGACTGATGTATTGATTTGGGGTTGTTAAGATACACGCTTTGGTGTCCTGCCCCTGCATTATTTCTGTTCTATATTAACGAGGATCTTAGAGCATCAGACGTATTTAGAAGATTCAATACCTGATTGCTGTAGGACTAGAATTCCAGTGTTTTCATAGAGCATTGTAGAGTTTAGTGTTGAGTACAGACTCACACTAAAGTTAACATAAGCATATACTCCTTTATTAAATCTTGTTATAGTTTATTCAAGCATTGTTATTACTTAAGAGCATTTTATTAACGTAAAGTACTCCTGTTGTGAGTAGGCTTTGCCGTCATCAGCAAGCCTTTGTAGAAGTGCACTAAAACCCAGTTAATTGATACCCCGTTATCCAGTAGGAGGGTTTAAGTGTTTTTGTTCACCGGCGTAATAGTTCGAGGGTTTGGAATTAGCGTACCGTTGTTGCAGATATAGCCTATCATCTAGTCCATTCTTAAGTGCCCTTGTTTATTTTGTAGTGCCGGTCGTAACAAATGGCGACCTTAGACCAGAATATAGTGAACTGAATATTGCATTTTTTTTTTTGGAGAAATCTTATTGCCATTTGGGGTTGAATTTATTTCTCGCATTGTTGGCAGTGGACATTGTTTTGAGGATATATAGAACTTGTTGTTGTTGTTGTTGTTTTTCCCCAAGCTGCCTGGCCGAACAGCCCCAAGGCCCCGAGCAAGGCCAAGGCCACAACTGAGCGCCCCCACAAAACCCTCCCCGCCGACCACAATAAAGCCTGGGTGACCGAAGCCACTCCACGGCGGGGAGCTGAGGAGGGTGCGGAAACGCCCGGGAAACCAAAGCCCCACCCAGGGCCCTGTGCCCCTCAGCAAGTATGAAGAGAAAGTTGAGGGGCAAAGGAAAGATGTGACGCTTTGGCTTCCAATCTTGGTAGATTAGGAGGTCAATCCACGCAAGAGACGCCGTCACTTGAGATCCAGAAAATATACAAGCAAAAGGAACAGTCAGAGTAAGCTATGGGTATGGCAGAGATCGCTCAGTTCTCACTCTGATAGACCAGCCCATTGGAGTTATTGGTGACCTAGTATTGCACTCGAAAACATCTTCGAATATTTTTTGGTGAATAAAGCTACGCGAAAGTTTGGCTACTTTTGTCTTGACTGAGAATTTTTTTGTTGACTCCATCATGTCACTGGACGGGTCTGAGCATAGTGAGGGCTCAGTGCGAGAGGCAGGCGAGGAGGTGGAGAAGGTGGAGTTATTTAACGGCGTTCGGGTGGTGAACAATGAGGAGGTTGCTCGGAGATTTTTGGAGGAGCCTGTGTCAGCGGATCGTGTGTCGGGGCTAGACTGGTACGGATTGCAGTGTGTGGCCACGGTCTTAGGGTTTCCCAGTACTAGCGGTTTGTCAAGAGGTGAGCTGGTTACCTGTGTGCTCGGTGGGGTGCATGGGGCTTCGGGTGGAGCGGGAGCTGGGGCACCTTCGGCCCAGCCCCCATTCCACTCGACTCCTATCATGGCGCCCCCTCGGGCTCCGGAGCCGGGTACGTTCCCGCAGGCCGATGCCCGCTGGCGGTTGGGTATGCCTCTAGGTGATTCACGGGGTGGGTCCCCAATAGTAGCACCCCCTCCTCAGGGTTTGTCTTCCGAGATGTTGTTTCAGCTCGAGCTCGCCAAACTTAAGCAGCAGGAGCGACAGGCCGAGCTTGAGCTCGAGTAGCGGAAGCATGAGGCTGAGCTCGAGCAGCGAAAGCATTAGCATGAGCAGCGAAAGCATGAGGCTGAGCTCAAGTATAAGTATGAGGCTGAGCTCAAGCAGAGAGAGGCCGAGCTCAAGTTTGAGTCTGAAAGGTATTGTGCCGATATTGACCTAGAGAAAACTCGTGTAGAGGTGACGAGGAACCGGGTCGCCCAGGGGGGTCGAGCCCATGACCAGTCCCTGTCGCATCTACTTAAGTTGGTTCCAGTGTTTGATGAGTTGGGAGTTACAGAATGTTTTCTCCAGTTCGAGAAAAAGTGCCAGGAGCACCAATGGCCCGAGGAGAAGTGGGCAGCCCTTGTTTCTTCACGATTGACGGGGAAAGCACTCAAGGCGTACGATGCTTTGCCCCTAGATTCCTGTGTGAATTACGAGTTGTTGAAAGAGGCTGTCCTGAGGGCGTATGAGCTACAGCCAGAGACCTATAGGCTGAAGTTTAGGGCGGTTCCAAAAAGAAAGGAGAGTACTTTCCAGGAACACGCTAGAGAGCTGTCAGATGCATTTGAAAATTGGTTAAGGTCGGAGAAGGCAACTACTTTTGATTCAGTAAAACAATTAGTGTTGCTGGAACAATTTTTTAAATGTACTGGCAGTGACTTGACTCTTAACCTGAAAGAACAGCAACCGAAAACTCTGCAGAAGGCGGCTGAGCTGGCTGACCTTAGGGTGTCATTGATTCGTGGGTGCGGTTCTGCACAGAGAGCTGAGGCAGGTAACCAGGGGCGTACCACTCCACCCCCCCGAATTAATGACCCAACTAATTATCCATTTAAGAGTACTGTTGCCAATTATGAACCCAAGTCGAAACCCTTCCCGTTAAAGAAAGACCAGGGCCCTTCCTCACCTCAGAGGAAGTCCAAGAGCGAAGTGGAGTGTTTCAGGTGTCATGAGAAGGGGCATATTGCGCGCTCATGTCCGAGCGCACCGCCTACAGCAGTGGTGTCACTAGTGAGCAACATCGGCGTTTCTTTGAGGTCTTCCGCGTTTGCCCGGGGTAAACAGTCGGTTGCGAAGTCATCGCCGGTGCAGAAGCAGCAGGAGAGCTCGTCACCCGTCCGTGATGTTTTTTGTGGTCATAGGGGGCACGGCACTGTGAGGTGGGCTGGTGTGAAGCATAGGCTTGAGTTGCTGCGTGATACGGGCGCTTCCCAGACACTGATTCAGAATTTCACTGGCAAGCCTATTAACGCGGCTCGGGTTGTGGTGGTTCAAGGTATCAATGCTACGCGGTCTTACCCGCTGGTCAGAGTAGAGCTCGAGGTGGACGGTGTGACACGGGAGTTGGATGTGGGTGTGGTGGAGAAATTGCCAGTTGAGGGGGTCGACCTCCTTCTCGGCAATGACTTTGCGGTGCCCACTTCCGAGGTTCCACCCTTAGTCGTTGCCGAGAGGGCGGCCAACACGAGTAGGGAGGGGCAAGAGGGGCTCGAGAGATCTCAGTCCGCTCAGGTGTCACAGCCTAGTCACCAAGTTGCAGACCAGCGGAGGAAGGGTCGGAAGGAGAAAGTCAAGGCTGGTCGGGTTGAGAGTTTGGATCCAGCGACACTCCTTGGTGACTCGTTACTTGCACCCAGTATGAGCTCCGGAGTGGCCCCAGAACCTGTCCCCCCTAGTGACATGGTAGGGCGTGATGGCACTCCGCGACAGAGTAGTTCCCAGGGGCATCTAGAAGATCTTAGTCTTGAGAGTTGTGGGAACGGGGCTATTGAACTCGAGGACAGGGAAGCATGTCATGTGAACCTGTTAAACGAGTTTGTGAGGCAATCACCTGAGCAGCCTACTGTCCCTGTGTTGGTTTGCAGCGGCCAAGGTGGAGAAGGAGAGGGGGGCAGTGGGGCTCAGGTGGAGGAGAGTTGGGATTGTCATGTCTCGGTGGAGCAGTGGGCGGGGGACACGAGTCAGGTGGCTGTGGAAGCGCTAGAGCACCTGCCTGAAGAGCAGTGTGCAGCGCTCCAGCACCTGCTCGGTCCATACCCCACTGTTTGTGCCGAGCACCCAGGCCTCACAACTCATGCGGTGCACAAGGTTCCGCTGACAGGTCACTTGAGTGTTGGCCTCGTTGTTTCAGTGGTTCAAGGTGGGCGACGAGGCTTTGGCATGGTTGTCAGGTCAGGGTCGACCCATGGCTGCCAAGGGTGGTGGTCAGAATCAGGACATTGAGCAGATTGGTAAGGTTGGCTGTGGAGTGGATGCGCCCGGCCGTCGCATAGCCTCCCAATGCTGCCCTAGTAAAATGCAACAGCCCTACCATAGACCGACTACATGTTGGGGAAGGGTCTGAGGGATAAGGGATATCGTGAGTGGTCGTTGCCAGTAACTTTGCAACCTGAGTTAAGTGGCAAGATCCGTGTTTGTGTTGATTGCAAGAGTGTGGAAGCATTATCCCTGACAGACGCCTATCCATTATCCAGAGTTGACGACCCCATAGACCGTATCGGGGCTGCCTCGTTTATCACTAAGGTGAAAATAGTGAAAGGTTATTGGCAGGCCCCGTTGCCGGAGAGAGCGAAGAGAAGTGCCAGTCTTGTGATGAACTGGGCAGTTTATCAGTGTCAGGTGTTGTTTTGCTGCCGGAACACAAGTTGGATGTGTGGCATGTTAAGGGCACTGATAATGTTCTGGCTGATTGTTTGTCATGGGAGGGTATGTTTGAAGGAGAACCCTCGCCGTTCAGTCAGTGGTTGTTTGAGAGTTGAGAAAAATTAGGCTTGCCCCTGTAGTGCAACGCCGCCAAAAACACTATTAAAATATATACAAACCTCACATAAAAACTTTCTTTTTGATAGTATATAAGTGCAGTATATCACAGCAAGAATCTAAGACACTCTGAGTTGTTGTCTTAGTAGGCTAGGCTTGGTGAAGCTTGCTCGTTGAGCGTGATATAATTATTATGATGCTATTATTTTGGGGAAGTGTTGTGCAGATTTGTTTTGATATAATGCAGTGTTTTATGTTTGTGATCGTGCCTTGTTTTCACAACTTGGGAGAGTAGCTGGGTGATGCAGGGTCGGTGGGCATTCTGTGAAAGTTCATGTTGTCACAGACAGATCAGTGGTGATCTTTATTCTTGTCTGTGACACTTGGAAGTATTTTATATCATTGATAGAATATAAGATGCATTGTGTGAAGTTGTAAGGAGAAAGAGAGCGGGCAGCGTGGTGGTAATATGTGCGTGTGTATGTATGTGCTGCCTCCCTCGCTCGGAGGAGTTTCCCACGCTCATGATTGGCTGGTGGACCTGACGCGTCATATGACGCTTGCTCCTCATGACGTAGTCGTCTGTGATTGGGTGCTGCTGCCTTTGTTAGTGCTGAGGGGGCTCCTGCCCGCGTTTCTCCTGCAGAGCTTGGCATAGCGTGCTTGGTCCTACATGTCCTTTGCAATCTGTCCCCCAATATAACCCCCTATACTACTGTTTCTCTCTCTGAACTTCTTCTTTTTCATACTTCTCTCTTTATTCAATTATTTATCCCTTCTGGTTCTGCATACGACTTCCATAGTTGGCCAGTCGTATTACCAGCACCAGCTCTCACATTTATGTTTGCACTAGCTTTAGGGATTAGTAGAGTCATAGTCATATGGTAGCCTAGTGTTGGGGTGCTTCTAATTATTGAGCTGTTCTTTCTTATTATTTAATGCTAGACAGTGGAAGGTATCTTTGGTCGTTAGCTGAGTTATGTATGTAGCAAGTCAGAGCCTGTACAACATCGACGAAGCTAGCTAGCCTGTAACCCTTGGGCATATTTTCCTTTGCGAGTGTAGCAGTATACAGGTGAAGGGCTTTTGCCTACACTTACCTGTATGCTTGCTACCTCATTGTGTTGACCTTTATGGAGCGCAAGGGTAAGACCAGATACTTGAGATCTGGACTTACCAAGAGAGCCTCCAAGTCACGTAATGTAACATAAGGGAAATATGTTCAAGGGGAGACAGTAGGCTACGAGCATGCTTGCGCTCTGCCTAGTTTCCTAATACCTTTTATGCCACTGCTAGACTTTATTAGTGAGAAAGATGGCATTGTGTTTATTAACTTTAACTGTGTATGCTTTAGGAATTATTCACGCCTTATTTTAGCCTAGGTTGATGCATAGTGCACAACCCAGTTGGCTGTTACGTTGGCTAAGGAAGTACTGTTTTGAGTGGCGATTATTAGTGCTGTCACAGAGTTCTTGCACTCCCTTGTTATATATATGTATCCTACGTTTTGGTGTATTTAAGATACACGCTTTGGTGTCCTGCCCCTGCATTATTTCTGTTCTATATTAACGAGGATCTTAGAGCATCAGACGTATTTAGAAGATTCAATACCTGATTGCTGTAGGACTAGAATTCCAGTGTTTTCATAGAGCATTGTAGAGTTTAGTGTTGAGTACAGACTCACACTAAAGTTAACATAAGCATATACTCCTTTATTAAATCTTGTTATAGTTTATTCAAGCATTGTTATTACTTAAGAGCATTTTATTAACGTAAAGTACTCCTGTTGTGAGTAGGCTTTGCCGTCATCAGCAAGCCTTTGTAGAAGTGCACTAAAACCCAGTTAATTGATACCCCGTTATCCAGTAGCTTAACTCTGGAGGGTTTAAGTGTTTTTGTTCACCGGCGTAATAGTTCGAGGGTTTGGAATTAGCGTACCGTTGTTGCAGATATAGCGTATCATCTAGTTCATTCTTAAGTGCCCTTGTTTATTTCGTAGTGCCGGTCGTAACAATGGTTCAAGGGTTAACCCAAACATAAATCAGGTCAAGGTTCGACTCCTGCCAAGGCTAGCCAGATGTCTACCCCTACCCTACCACCTTAAAAAAAATAGTCATATCATAAACTCTCTCACTTCCGGGGCCTATCGTGGGCGAGTTGGATCAGAGTGTAGTCAAGTAACTGGGTCATTTTGGGTGTGTCACTGGGCTTGACCCCGGCGTACTTGAGCACAGACAGTGTTACGCAAGGGCATAACCTGGTAGTGGCTCCGACCGCCTCGTTTACGTCAACCACTCTAAGTCAATCATGTTTCTTTAGAGGTGGAGTCACTAGTCCAGGAAATGATCACCAAGCATATCATTGTCCCGGTCAATCCAACTTGCGCAGTTTACACGTCAAAGCTTTTTCTCGTACCAAAGAGGGACAGTGTTCAGATGAGACCAGTTGTAGACCTATCTCGTTTGAACCAACAACGCATCGTTCAGGATGCTCACTGTGAGTCAATCAGGCTAACACTTCAGCCGCAAGGTTGGATGTGTTTTTTAGACCTGACAGAAGCTTATTGACATGTCCCGGTAAACAAACGGTTCCAAAAATTCCTCGCCTTGAGGAGAGAGCATCGGACTTATGTCTTTCAACGGATGCCTTTCGGGTTGAACTTAGCACCGAGAATATTTACCAAATTAGTCGGACAAGCTATACTACCACTTTTAATTCAGGGAATCAAAGTGTTATGGTATCTAGACGACTGGCTAATGGTGGCAGAATCAGAGAGTCAATGCCGAAATCATGTAACTCAAATTCTAAGATCACGTACAATCCCTGGGGTTCAAGGTCAACTTGGCGAAGTCGAACCTTGTCCCAACCAAAGTAATTCAGTAGATAGGGCTGGTCTGGGACACAGCACATCTTACTCTCAGTCAGAGTGTGGACAATCGAAACAGATTTCGAAAGAAGTTGTTTTGTTTTCTCCACAGTCTGACAACCACGAGAAGGACGTGGGAGTCTCGGCTCTCTCAACTGGATTCAACTTACTGTAAAGTTGGGCCGGTTGAAAGTAAAGACATTAATTTTGGAAGGAAACAAAAAATTTCCGCTGTTGCTGGCGGGAAAGTTATGGCCAATTCCAGCATTAATCCACAACTTAGTATCGGTTTGGGCGAGGCAGGAAACATTGCATTCAATAATGACGTGGATGTCTCCTCCACCTACGGTATGGATAGACACAGATGCTTCAAGGACAATAGGCTGGGGTTATCAGTCGAGCCTAGGCCATCAGGGTCAAGGGCTTTGGTCCCAATCCGAAAGTGTTCACATAAATGCGAAAGAGTTGATAGTCCCCTTAATTTTCTACAGGCTCACGGTTACACTTTGCAAGGGAAATCACTAGCCTTTCGAATGGACAATTTGAATGCAGTGTCATGCATCCAAAAACAGGGGTCAATGAGGTCTCGGACGTTGCTAGAGTTGTCAGAAATTTTGTTTGTTATGGCAGAAAAGCTGAACATTCATCTTCACGCATCATACCTGCCGGGCGTAGCCAACGTCTGGGCAGACGCCCTGTCACAGAGACAGATTACAATAGTAGAATGGTCTCTCAAGCAAACCATCTTCAACAAGATGATTGCAGAGCCATACCGTCCACAAGTGGACTTATTCGTGTCCAAGGAAAACAACAAACTTCCTTTCTACCTACCAACCCAGGCCCTAGTTCAACATTGAAGAAACCTCACCACCAAAGAAGTAAGGCAGACACCGACATTTCAATAGCGCCTAGCAGTAAAATTTGGTACAACAAGCGGGCACCCCTCAAGCTCACACACACACCCACGGCTGACAGGCAGCCACCTCCTCAGTGCCACCACCCTACCAACACAACACTATCCTCAACTCGATCATCACTACCACAGATATCGACGACTCAAGTAGCTCAACATGCAACCAGAACAACTAAAAAAGCAGATAGCTCTCTCAACTGCATCACCAGTGAAATAGCAAAAACGACCAAGGACAACAACAACAGCATCCAACCACAGCCCGACCACGAGTTTCCCCCGCCCTCTCCCGCACAATCAGCTGATCGACGCGGACCAAACCACACCTCCAGACGTACGATAAACAGTAAGAAAAAACTATGTATAGTCTGTAATATTGGTTTCAACAATAGGAGTTCACTTTTACAATGCAACACTTGTAATGAAATTGTTCATAACCGATGTACTTATGTTAACAGTAGAAACGAAGTAGAATGGGTTAAATGTAGGAACTCAGCTGTACAACATCGCGCACCCATTTGTTTTATTTGTGAATCTATCATAACACGACGTCAGAAGATCCAAAACTGTGTAAAGTGTAAAAATGTTGCTCACATGAAGTGCATCTCTAAGAAGACCAACAGTGAAGAATGGGAATTCCTATGCAACATGTGTGCCTTGCAATCATTACCGAATATTAATGTAAATGAACCAAGTATTAACAACTCAGAATCCAGTCAGGACACATTCAAAATCAAAGATAAATACAGAGTGTTCACCAAGAAAGGGCTCCATCTTCTCCACATTAACGCCAGATCAATGTACCATAAATTGTCAGAAATAAAGTTGTTAGCTAATAAGGCCACATCTTCAATAATTGCAATCACAGAAACCTGGCTGGATTAAAGTATAAACGATGGTGAAATAAACATTCAAGGTTTCAACATGGTTAGGAATGACCGCAATAGGCAAGGGGGAGGAGTATGTCTGTATGTAAAAAACAACCTCACACACACAATTAGGACCGACCTCCATGTAGAAAATCACGAAGCTCTGTGGATCGACCTACACTTGCCGAGGACAAGGCCCATCACAATTGGGGTGTGCTATAGGCCACCAGACGACACACAATTCTTGACCAAATTTGAACGAACTTTGTCATCGCTAGACCCTCGGAATGAATCCATTATACTAGGGGATTTTAACCTGTGTTACAAACAACGAAATAATAGGCTTGTACGAGAATATAGGCACATACTGACAATGCACAATCACAAACAACTCATCACAACCCCCACACGTATCTCTGAGAACACTGCCACAATATTAGACCACATAAACTGTAACAGAGAGGACAAAATATCCCAATCAGGGGTTATACAGACTGGGATAAGTGATCACTTCATCACATATTGCACACGGAAAACCACAAAAATTACCCTAGAGAATCACAAGGTTATCAAAACAAGGTCACTCAGAAACTACAACAAAGAAACATTTCTGGACATTTTATGGAATACAGACTGGTCTCCAGTGTTTGGAAGTACAAACGTTAATGACGCATGGGTTGGCTTCAGAACCATCATCACAAACATCCTAGACGAAATAGCTCCTCTGAAAGACATACGAATTAAAGCAAGGTCAGACCCATGGATCAACAATGACATACTACACCATCTGGAACACAGAGACAATCTGTTAAAAAGGCTAGTGAAACATAGACAGGATCAAGGTCTGAAACATGAGTTCAACAGGACCAGGAATAAACTAAGTAGAAAAATAAAATCAGCGGAAACTAATTATTTCCACAATAAGGCAAAGGAATATCAGAATAACCCAAAGAAACTATGGAGGCACCTAAAAAAACAGGCTACAGCAACAAGGCAAGGGATTCGTCTAACACTAATATTGCTCTCAACATTAATGATCAGGTTTGCCACGATAAATGACAAATTTCAACCTACTTCAACTCCTTCACCTCCATAGCAAACACACTTGCACAGAACCTACCGCAACTTCTCAATAAATACACGACAACAACGGCCACCTTTCGAAATTTCTACAGAGATAAAGGCATACACCCGAACACATTTGGATTGCAAAATGTTACACCAAAATACACTTTTGACGAGCTCTCTAACCTAAATGTACATAAAAGCACAGGACCAGACAAAATTCCGCCAAATTTCTACGAGATGGAGCCAGTGGTATAGCAGGTCCCCTAACCCACATCATCAACCTGTCAATTAACACCAACACTGTACCTGCTGAACTGAAGGAAGCTATTGTAACCCCTCTATTCAAGAAA
This sequence comes from Lithodes maja, assembly GCA_037953745.1. NCBI lineage: Eukaryota > Metazoa > Arthropoda > Malacostraca > Decapoda > Lithodidae > Lithodes > Lithodes maja. The sequence continues at coordinate 18,359 of JBAKBP010027849.1, read as the reverse complement.
GGAAATAAACTAGAAGTTGGCAACTAGAGACCAGTTAGCATAACGGTGATCCCAACCAGGACAGGGCAAATAGCAATGTTGTATTGATGAACAGTTTGTTACAGTCTTACCATGACATGATGACCGAGCACATTAACAACAGACAGCAACAAAGGATAAACGAGTTATTTCGAGTGCAACAGCAACAAGAACAAGCATAACCAGCAATACGCCCGGACCCAGGCGACCTCTTCCCCGTCTCCGATGACTCCAGTTTCTCTGGCTGGGATTCTGATGAAGAAGAACGTTGGAAGGTTATTGCGGAGGTGGAGGCTGATGAACCATCATCGCAGTAACGTTGGTGGTGGTGTTGGGGGGAGGGGGGAACAAGGGGAGCTACTCATCACAATAACACTAATAAAGGTTGGTAAAGGCTGTCATATTTCCCTTATCATATTTCTATGATATGTGATGTAAACTTTGTGTCAAAAAGGTGACTTTGGGACTTTTGTTTGGTCGAAAAGGGTCAACATGGGGATTTTGGCTGGAACGAAATAAATTTCCCCCATAAGGTATGTTATTTCAGTAACACAGTTTTCATTAACACGGCGTTGGGAAAGCACGAAATGACCGCGTTACCAAGAGCAAGGCTGTACACGCTTAGTAATGGACTACGTAAGCCCAGTATGGGCCACAAACCTCACCGAGACAAACCACAACACATTATAGACTATACAGAACCAAGCACTAAAGATTATCACAGGATGCACAGCTACTAAACCTACAGACCACATACACCAAGAAACCTCAAAGTCAAAGGCCATATAGACATGCGAGGCACACAAACACTTGCCGCAGCCTCCATAAACCCACACCATCCGCTACACTACATGGCAAAACATTCACATGCACCAAGGAACATCAAAGCAACTCCCCACATACGTTATCTCGCAGAAATACTGCCATCACTCCCCCCATCCGTCTACCACAAACCAGCTTTCAGAAACACATCCACACTCATATCACTCACTGCTCTATCCAAGCAGTCAAAGACAACACACAACTACACAAGCGACCCCCTAACATCGACCACTCAGAAACAACCCTCCACCAGGAGGACAGAGTCCACCTGGCCAGGCTGCGCCGCGGGCATCATACGAATCTCCTCAGGTACCAGAGGAGGCTGAAGGAGTCCCTGGCTGATGACTGTAACACTGCATCCCATACCATAAAACACATTAACCCTTACAGTCCCAGGCCCGAGTATATTCGTCAGTAGATAAGTAACTCCCCAGTCCCAGGCCCGAGTATATTCGTCAGTAATGTACTTTCCTTGTAACTGCCTGTACAACCCTGTAGTTGGTAACACGACTGTTTAACCTAACAAGTGCGCATGGGGGTAATTGGAAACGTCCCCCTGTGCTGACGTATTTGAGGTGTTTCCGTCACTAAAATATTCATTGTACCATTAATAGCATTAATACTTATCCATATGCGCCTATTATGGGTTGATTATAAAGGTATTAACCTGAAACAACAATAAAACGAGTGAAAACAGCGTTTGGATGGTCAAAATCGGAGATATAGCCCGCGAGTTGTATAATGTATGGGTGAGGCAACCTGCTTTCCCGCCAATTTCCCCCAAGGCCACTGAGACACAGTCGATCGATGCTCTCTCTCTCTCTCTTGCACTCGCTTGCCATCAGTGATGACAACACCCTGCTTGCAACTCGCTAATGTTAGCACGAAAATATACCTCAGAATAAGGGAATAACAGGGAAAATAGGTGATAACTGAAGGAGAGGAGGAAAGTGGGGAAGGAGGGGAGGTAGAGGACTGAGATTTTGCATGGCCCAGGGGCCAAAAAAAAAAATTCTTTTTTTTTTTTTTTTTTTTTTTCGATGTCAAAAGTTGATTTTTTGTTTTACTTACTCTTAAGAGTCTCCCCGCAGTCCGCCGGGGGAACTCTTAAGAGTCTCCCCGCAGTTCCCGGGTTAAGCACTGCTACCGGTCTGGCAAAACTTCTCAGCTTATAAAATACCCGCTGAAGGGTGACTGGGCCAGTCTTGCTCCATCTCTTGAGGTGAAAAGGTGGTCTCTCCTGCCATTTTTGCCACAGTGCTTGGGACTGCAGGGGCTTTTATTACTGTATCCTACGGTATGGTATGGGTTAAGGGGGTACTGCTCGCTTTTTATGAACCTCCTTCTCCCTCGTGTTTAGCATATTAGTTTTGAGATTTTAAGACATTCCTTCCATTAATTTGGCGATTTTAAAACCTTTCGCCCCATTTTGTTGTCAATTTCAAGACCTTTTGTGCCATTTAGGTGTCAATTTTTTCCTGGCGAGTGATCATGTAAGTACGTTCCACAAGCCTTCGTATACAATTTCCTTCACTTTTCCAGATATTTCTCCATAACATATCTCAGTGGGAGTATGGGGCCTACACAGACTCTTTAAAAAATATATATACCCAGTACAATAAATAAATAAATAAAAGGTTCCACCCCTTTCCCGTTATTAAGTAAGCCATTTTAGATTTACAGAAGAGCGACCATTACTTGCATTATTGTAAGTCCACAAACATGTCAATAATGTAAGCATGTCTCCTTCTATTTCTTATATACAGACTCTTCCCTTCCTAAACCCACCCTGTTCCTCACTTACCAGTTCCTGTTTGCTCTCTCATTCTCTCAATTACTATCCTGCAGTTCATCTTCGAGAAGAGAAGAGACTCAGACCAAGAGTGAGAGGGGTGGAAATTAGTTACTTGAGAAGTGCGTGTGGAGTTACATGGAGGGATAGACAGACGAATGAGGAAGTAAGAAGGAGGTGTGGTGTGGAGGTAGATGTGCTGGTAAGTGTGAAAAGGAACACCTTGAGATGGTTCGGCCATATGGAACATATGGGAAGCGAGAGAATGACTAAGAAGGTGTACGAGAGCGAGGTGGAAGGACAGAGAGGTAGAGGTAAACCGAAAGAGAGATGGAAGGATGGAGTGAGGAAGTATATGGATGAAGGCGGTGCTGGTTGGGAGGAGGGCGTTGACTGACTGGAGACAGAGGTGCATGGGGGCGGTTCGTTCGTGGCTACCCCTTCGGGGATCACGGCGTCAGGCAATAGATAGATTTACTGTATAGTTAATCTTCCCTACTATGCTGAGGAGACATATCCCCATGTGGTTATCACACACCCCTATTTCCTCTTTTCCCTTATACAGGATGGTTGTGTATGTATGTATATACTCAGGCAAATACTCCATAGCTGGGGGTGGCCAACTCGAGACAGAGCCTGAACAGAAACATTTAAAGTTCTAATTCTTAGGGTCCGGAACCACTCTCGCGTTCCCTCACCCCTTTCTCTGTCTCCTCTAGTAAGTGAATTTTACAAGGGGAGGAGGAATCCTAGCCTCCTGCAGACTGATTGTTAGTCTACAGGCACTCTTCAGGAATGCAAGTGTGAAGTGATTGTAAGAAATTGTTTGGAAAGAGGTCAAGTTAAGAAGAGTGACAAAGCAATTAATAAAGATGGGCATATATGGCAATGGATGATAGCTATGAGCTGCACCAAGTAATATGTATCTTTCTTTGATTTTTTTGTTTAATACATAAAACAGTTTGTTATATCTGTAAAAAAGCCATACCTGCCCCCTTACTTGGAACAAACGAAGTGTAGGTCGAACATCAAGCGTCAATCGATGCCGGCCTGCCAATGCCATTCCTATACACCATAGACTGCCTTGGTGTTCCGCCGGGCGTGGGACAATACCACTTGTATGTCCTCATTCCTGATCTTGGCTACCTCAGCTGCCACATGGATGGCCATCCCAGGGTTAGCATGCTGACCACCGGAGAGCTGGGGAGGGAATAATCATGGGTTATATATTTTCATACGTACAGAAATGTCTTTTGTAATACCGGTACACACTAAAGCTCTTTTCCACTTACAGGTGTCCCTCACTATCCAATGCCCTATTATATCCATCTATTCTATATAATCAGGCCCAATCCCCACTTTTCCTAAAAAAAAAAAAAAAAAAATGGGGGGGGGGGATTCAAGACAGCCAGAATAGGGACAACACGACAGAAAACAATGAACACACAAAACAAAATACAAATTCACACACATCTAGGTCATCCAGGAGAAGACCCAGAGACCAGGGTCACCAAGGTCCCTCCAGCACTTCCCCGGCCCCCGACCACCCGGAGAGGTTCCGATCTCTGTAGGCAGACATGCAGCGAAGCCCTACCACCACAAGCCCGCCATATTATCAAGTTAATCTGTTTCCCAAGCAAACTAATCGCACACATAACAACGCATTATCGTCACGTTCAAGGAATAAGTCAATTTGGGAAATTTGAGAAAGAATACAGAGAAATGTACCTGTAGTTGCATTGTTTTGGCCATTTTATCACTTCCAAGGACATATTAAGAATTGTGAAGCATAAACTTAACAGTGTATATTTAGTAATGGTGGCTAAAAAGAAGGTAATAGATATCTCGTTTGTCACCCTCACCAACATACATAAATTCAGCTAAATAATCTTGACGCTGTACAAAAGAGAGTAAGAGACAGCTTGTACCATAATACAAATCAAAGGAATAACTTACTGTACAAGGTCTGAAGTAGAGGATGTGCCTTGAGAAAAATCTTACTAAGTTGATGGCAAATAAAATATAATTAAGTCATCAAATAGCTAAGTTACCATTCAGGCTGGAAGTAGGAGGTGTCTGACTCTAGCAGTAGGCTATCCAGATGAGGTGCATTAAAAAATACCAATACTGTACACTGTAAAAGTACTGTAATCTAAATACATTTGAAGGTTAATATACCACTCTAGGAAGAAGTAATGACGGACATTCTTACGTATGATCTGGTGGAGGGACATTCTAGGACTTTATGAAAGTCTTGAAAAATCATAAAAAAGTATAAATGTTGAGGTACGCTTATCACTCTAGGGCAGATGTAAGGCGTGGCGGCATTGAACAGGATCCGGTTGAGAGACATCACATAACTTAATAAGGTCTTGCTGAACTTTATAATGTAAAACTTGCAAAACGAACAAACCAAAACAGAGACACCACAATATATAGACAAAAGAATTCATCAAAATCGCTAATCTACAATAGCTAGCTTGAGGTCTTGTACATTCATGACTCGCTGATATCTACTGAATTCCTAAATAACAGTAACGAAGTAGTAGAAATACTTGGAGTTAAAATAGAATCCCTAAACCTAGCAGTTATTGTTACATACAGACCTCCTGACTCTTCCTTAGAAGAATTCAAAACCCAGCTCAACATGATAAAATCAGAAGTGGAAGCCCTGGGAAACCCGACACCAAATATTATATGGTTAGGAGATTTTAACCTTCCAAACATCAAGTGGAGGCAACTAGAAGACCAAGTAGTGTCGATAAACGCCAGAGAAGCAAATGCAAGAGAAGCAAATGCAAGAGAACTATTTAATCTTTGCGACTTTTTTAGTCTTAACCAGCATATTACCGAACCCACACGTGAAAACAATATCTTAGACCTTGTCTTCACTAATAATGACAACCTAGTACACAGTGTTAACATATCGGACACAACACAACCTAGTACACAGTGTTAACATATCGGACACAACACAACCTAGTACACAGTGTTAACATATCGGACACAACACAACCTAGTACACAGTGTTAACATATCGGACACAACACAACCTAGTACACAGTGTTAACATATCGGACACAACACAACCTAGTACACAGTGTTAACATATCGGACACAACACAACCTAGTACACAGTGTTACCATATCGGACACAACACAACCTAGTACACAGTGTTAACATATCGGACACAACACAACCTAGTACACAGTGTTAACATATCGGACACAACACAACCTAGTACACAGTGTTAACATATCGGACACAACATACTCAGATCATAAATTAATTGAGATCAAAACAACCCTAGCATGTGTACAGAACACCTCAGAAACTAGACCAAAAACTGGTCCATTCAGCAAATTTAACTTCAATAGTAAAAATATTAGGTGGGAAGAGGTAAACCAAGAAATGGAGGAAATAGAATGGGAAGATTTAATGAACAACCGGACACCATCAGAATGCCTAGTCCTATTAACGGAAACCATGACCCAAATATGTAGCCACCATATACCAGAAAGACAAACAAGACGAAGAAGCAAACAAGAATGGGAAAGAAGGAAGCTGTACAGAAGAAGAAAATTACTAACACAAAGACGCACACAACAAAGTCTACAGGAAAGACAAAAGATCCAAATAGATAGAGAAATTGTGGAAATTGAACAACGACTAAGAATCTCCTATGAGCTACAACAAATAGAAGAGGAGAGCAAAGCTATTGCAAGCATAAAGGAAAACTCCAAGTACTTCTTTTCATACGCTAAACATAAAACTAAAACCACATCAAACATCGGCCCACTAAGTAAAGATGATGGGTCATTCACAGGGGACAAAAAGGAAATGAGTGAACTATTATGTCTACAGTATGAAAAAGCCTTCAGTAAGCCTGACGAAACAAAAGCAATCAGAGACCAAAATGAATTTTTCATGAATAATCCCCCCACGGAAACCCCCCAGATTCTGGACATTAATTTCGGACCAAAAGATATAGCAGAAGCCATCGCCAACATGCCATCCCACTCGGCACCAGGCCCGGACTCGTGGAGTTCAATCCTAATAAAGAAATGTAAGGAAAACCTCTCAAAACCCCTGGCTATAATGTGGAGAAGGAGTCTAGACACTGGAGAAATACCGGATAGTTTGAAAAACGCAATAATTGCCCCTTTGCATAAAGGAGGGAGTAAAGCACTACCAACAAACTATCGCCCAGTAGCTCTGACTTCCCACATCATTAAAATTTTCGAGCGAGTCCTGCGAGGCAAAATCTCAACATTTATGGAAAAAAATGAACTACACAATACTGGTCAACATGGGTTCAGAGCAGGAAGATCATGTCTCTCGCAACTATTGGAACACTACGACAGAATCCTTAAATCCCTAGAAGAAAAGAAAAACGTGGACGTCATCTACACCGATTTGCTAAGGCATTTGATAAATGTGATCACAGTATTATTGCACACAAACTTAAAGCAAAAGGGATAACAGGTAAAATCGGAAGGTGGATATACAACTTCCTCGTGAACCGAAAACAATCAGTAGCAGTAAGCCAAGTAACATCTGAGCCTTCAGACGTCAAAAGCTCAGTTCCCCAAGGAACAGTACTAGCGCCCCTTATTTTCCTCATTCTAATAAGTGACATAGATGCCAACACAAGACACAGTACAGTATCCTCCTTTGCGGATGACACGAAACTGAGTATGATAGTAAAGACACAGGAAGACACGGGCCGGCTGCAAGAGGACATAAATAAGGTGTTCCAGTGGACCAGGGAAAATAACATGCAATTTAATGAAGACAAATTTCAATTAATACGATACGGAGATAAGGATATCGTTAAAAAGAGCACAAGTTACATAACAGAATCCAATCACATAATAGAACGTAAAGACAATGTGAAAGACCTTGGGGTGATAATGTCTGAAAATATGGGATTCAAAGAACATAACCAGGTCAAAGTTGCAGCTGCGAAACGGCTAACAGGCTGGATTCTACGAACATTTAGAACTCGCGGTGAATTGCCTATGATAACACTCTTCAAATCCCTGGTGCTACCGCGGCTAGAATACTGTAACGTATTAACATCCCCATACAAATTAGGTGAAATTAATGACTTAGAAAGTGTACAAAGGAACTTCACCTCTCATATAAACTCAGTAAAACAGTTACACTATTGGGATCGCTTAAAATCACTCAAACAGTATTCGTTGGAACGTAGAAGGGAATGATACTTAACCCGGGAGCTGCGGGAAGACTCTTAAGAGTCAGAGAAAAAAAAAATCAATTTTAAACATCGAAAAAAAAAAAAAAAAAATTTGCCCCTGGGCCATGCAAAATATCACTCCTCTACCTCCCCTCCTTCCCCACTTTCCTCCCCTCCTTCAGTTATCACCTATTTTTCCCTGTTATTCCCTTATTCTGAGGTATATTTTCGTGCTAACATTAGCGAGTTGCAAGCAGGGCATTGTCATCACTTAGCAAGCGAGTGCAAGAGAGAGAGAGAGAGTATCGATCGACAGTGTCTCAGTGGCCTTGGGGGAAATTGGCGGGAAAGGAGGTTGCCTCACCCATACATTATGTAACTCGCGGCCTGTATCGCCGATTTTGACCATCCAAACGCTGTTTTCACTCGTTTTATTGTTGTAACAGGTTAATACCTTTATAATCAACCTATAATAGGCGCATATGGATAAGTATTAATGCTATTTATGGTAAAATGAATATTTTAGTGATGGAAACAGCTCAAATACGTCAGCACAGGCAGACGTTTCTAATTACCCCGATGCGCAGTTCAGAGGTTAATAATATATACGTGGAAAATCGCAGAGGGTTTTGTACCAAATCTACATACACCAATAACAATGAAATTCAATGATAGGAGAGGCTGGGAATGCGATATCCCCAAGATGATAAATCGGGGGGCTATGGGCTCTCTGCGAGAGGGCTGGTTATCACATAGAGGAGCACGTCTCTTCAACAAACTCCCGCGGCGAGTGAGAGACATGAGAGGTGTCTCGTTAGACAGCTTCAAGAGAGTTCTCGATGTCGAACTACAAAAAGTGCCAGACGAGCCCATCTTCACAAGGGTGCGCTCCACCTCTTCGAATAGTCTGCTGCACCAATTCTCAAACAACAACGAAGGGCGGTGCGCTCTTCGGTGCCACTAGCAAGAGTGGCGAACTCCACATAGGTAGGAAGAGAAGAGAGATGCGGAGAAAAGAGAGGAAAGAGGTTGGATGGTGAGCATGAAGGTATTAGTGGTGGGGGTTAAGGAAAGGGGAGGGAGAGGCAGAGGGGGGGAGGGGAACAAGAGATGAAAGGGGTGGTGGTGGTGGGGGGTGGGGACGTAGAGAAAATGGGGGACAATAAAAAATACGTCTGCTATTTTTACTATTATTAGGTTCGCACCAACCTAAATTTGTTGCCATGGAGTGAATTGAATTTTTAAAATCGCAGTCATCAAAATATCACTGGATTTCTATAGTCATGAATGTTACAGACATATTACTCTAACATTCTATGCAGTACATTGTCCAATATACAAAGTATTTATGATTAATAAAACATTTGATTAGGAGGAAACGGGCGGTGGACTGTGGCACGGCTTCTACACACTGTAGAAGGCCGTGACTGTGGTGGGGGTCGGGGAGAGGGAGATAGGGGGGGGGGGGGATGGCAGAGAAGAGAGAAAGGAAGTGGTTGTGGTTATTTTTTGGTATATTTATTTATTTACCGGTAGGCTATTTATTTTCTAATAAACTCGAGAGACCTCCAACAAGCTGAAAAAACACCCACTAGGCCTAGACCCACCTTGAAGATAAATTTGTATATTTTTTCAGTAGAAAATTTGTCCCGGCCAAAGGCCGACTCCTAGAATTACAAGCTCGCTTTCGCTCACCTGGAAAAAATCGACAACTAAATGGCACGAAAGGTCTTTATATTGACAAAGAAATGGGACGAAAGGTCTTAAAATCGCCAAACTAATGGAACGAACGTCTTAAAATCACAGGCGTCACAGCTAATGGGACTAAACATGAGAGAAAACGCAACTACCTCCCTCTTAATTAGGAAAGGGGAGGGGGAAGGGGAGGTAAGGGAGGAGAGAGGTAAGGGCGTGGTGGGGGGGGGGGGAGTTAACCCTTTCAGTACCGATGCCGTCCTATTAACTAAACTCTGGTTACTAACAATGTTATTCAGCTTAATAAGGGTCTCCAGTAATTAACAGGCTTCGAACTATCTCACCTAACCATTTTTACTGCCACAGATCCTTCCTAAACTTCGCAAAATCGTCTAAATATAGTTAGGTTAAAATTAAAAAGACGTCGCCGGTACAGAAGGGCTTAAGAAAACGAGAAGAGGGAGGAAGAAAACGTAGGAGGAGGGGGAGGGGGGTACTAGGGAAGAATGGAGGCTGTTGGGGAGAGGCTACGGTAATAGATCTTCACCTCGTTCGCTAGTTTACAGCGGAAATAATGAATATATGGTTGCCTGTACGTCCGCCGACACTCAACCACACCTTGCCAACATCAAAGACATATTCTAACTCCACCTGTAAGCAAAATTCCCGCAAATAATAGATACACGATATTATGATGGGATAAGCAAACAGAAAACGGGACTACGGAGCTTACATCCATCGTTTCCTTGCACTACGACCAATATAATACACTTTTGACGACCTTAAGATTAGTAGAAGTTCAATACCCATCCATAATGCCAATATATACACGAAAATGTCACTATTCGAACCTTCTATGCGGTAAAATGCGAAGTTAACGCCGATACATCCACCCACTTCGATTAAAATGTCAACACTGATTGATGACGTCACAGTAATTCCCCCTCCCCCCCCCCCACACCCAATCCACGAGTCCAAGTCTTATTTTCCGCTCTGAGTTATAACGGTATCTCCGGCATCGACTACATTAAAACAACGACAACAACAATAAAAAGTCGACGACGCGAAGCTTCTGCGCATCCACTAGACTCGTAAAAAGTCCAGAAAACGTATCGTATTATAATAAGGCATACAACCGCGCTAATAAGTGATGTCTCGGCACCAAGTATGTTTTCACTAATAATTGGTATATGCAATATCTAAGCTTCATTTCTTCATATCGAGTGAAATGTACAAACATGTTCCTACACTTACCCACCCTATTCAACATCTGACAGACATTAATACAGCACAGAGCGAGCTGTACGTGTGATCATATTATTGAGGCCACTCTCTCCAGGATCTCTAATTTATCCTCACGATTATTTAAATATGTTCTGAGAATCTACTATTAACCCCTTCTATACCTGCGACGTCTTTTTACTTTATTTTGGACACTATTAGACGATTTGATTCCGTTTAAAATGGGCCTTCATCAATTAACAGGCTTTGAACTATCTCGCTTAACCCTTTTTACTACCACAGATCCTTCTCCTTACCGCCGGGGGGGGGGGGGGGGGGGAGGTATTTAAGCTTGAAGGAGGTCTAGGGAAGAAAATAAAAAAAGATAAAAAGATACATAAAGGAACAAATATATACGCTCATTCCCACTTAAGGGAGCCCACCTCGCTTTATTTCTCTTTCTCTCCCTCTCTCTTTGGCTTGTATCCATTCGGCCCCATTCAGCCTACTGTTTTAAGACGTTTACCCCCATCCAGGTGTAAATATTTTCCTGGCAAGCGATAGCGAGCCAACATATATATGTTTTTGTTTTGACAGTAAGCTAAATTTGTACATTTTTCGATAGAAAAATGTCTCCGGCGAAGCCTTATTTTTCCATACAATGCTGGCTCGCTATCGCTCGCCAGGAAGAAATCGACACCTGGATGGGGATAAATGTCTTAAAACAGTTGGCTGAATGAGGCCGAAAGGATACAAGCCAGGGAAAAAGAAAAAAGGAGAGAAAGATAAAAACAAAGCCGGTGACCCCCCTTAATTAAGGATTGAAGGAAGTTTGGGAAGGCGTTTTTGTTAGCCTAGGGGACAATCTAAAATACATTGCTCGATAATTTGTGTCCTAGAGGTAGAATACAAGCTAAAGAAAGTCGTCTAGTGGTAACCAGAATAAAATGACAATTACTGTATTATGCTGAAGGAGTTAAGGGAGCCTACTTCACTGTTTTCTCTTTCTCTCTCTCTCTCTCTCTTTGTCTTGTATCCATTCGGCCCCATTCAGCCTACGGTTTTAAGACGTTTACCCCCATCCAGGTGTCAATATTTTCCTGGCGAGCGGTAGCGAGCCAGCATATATATATTTTTATTCTGACAGCAAGCTTAATTTGTACATTTTTTGATAGAAAAATTTCTCCGGCGAAGCCGGATTTCTCCATACAATGCTGGCTCGCTATCGCTCGCCAGGAAGAAATCGACAATTGGATGTGGATAAACGTCTTAAAAGATTTGGCTGAATGAGGCCAAATGGATACAAGCCAGGGAAAAAGAGAAAAGGAGAGAAAGATAAAAAAACAAAAAGTGACCCCCCCCCCTTAAGCAAATAGCTGTGCCTACAATCTCTCAATAAATGGTGGACTATCCTTGACTAGCGAAATAGTTATGGGTTTGGATATCTTTGAAGGGGTAGTGGCTTTTTATTTATTTATTTTTTTATTTTTTTATTTTTTCTATTAGGACTAATCAATGTATTTATATATATTTTTATTTTCGTCGCTAGACTTCCCTCAAACTTATAAAAACACCCCCTAGACCCCCTCAAGACAAATGTGTACATTTTACGGTAGAGAAATGCCGGTTCGTCCTAAATTATTATGTTTTACAGGCTCCTTATCTCCTGCTAGAAATCATTTGACACCTATATGGCAATATAGGTCTAAAATTTACGGAAATAGGGCGAAAGTTCTTAAAATCGTCAAACAAATGGGCCGAACATCTTCAAATCTCAAAGGCAATGGAGCTAAACACGAGGGAGAAAGGGGACCAGAAAAACGACCCATCTCCCCTTAATTAGCTTGCCTTTACATAATGTGACGCACCCAGTGCGTGGCAACGCAACCTGATTGTACTCCTTGGTACTCCGCTGTACCGCCCGTACCACTGTACCGTGCTGGCTACCGTCAGCAGCTATGTATATTGAGTGTGACAACTTATAACTATGTTCTTTGTATCTCTGCAAAGGTCTCGTCATGTGCTAACCAGTGGTGGGTTTTGTTTTAAGCCATGTCGAGACCTTCCATTTAATATGTAGTATCAATAGAGAAGTTGATAGATAAGACAATGGGAGTTCAGAGAGAGAGAGTGAGTTAGGCTTCAGAGCGAGAGGGTAGCAACGCGCCACGCTGCCGGGGGGTGGTTGCCAGACGTATGGACTGGTTGGCAGCCTTGCGCTTATAGCTAGGCGCGACAGGGTTGGTAGTCCATTGCCGCCTACCTATGCTGCCTGGGCTGCCCATGTTGTCGTACAGCACATTGCCTGGAGGCTCGCTGTGTGTTCCATGATCAGGTTGCCTAGAACCTTTGAGATTCTAACATCCCTTGCCCTCTCTCCCAATTTCTCACGGTTGCACTCTTTCTCTCTGACGACATTACTCTCATTTCATTCTTCTCTCTATTTAAATGCATAACCTTCCCTTGAGGTCCTAAAGGAGTTTTAGCACTCACCTCTCGTATTACTCTTAGGACAAGCATATATTTACATGTATTAGATTTAAGGGGTTAATGTGAACAGCGATCTTCTTGATGAGGATAGTTGGTGAACGTTCTACATGTTCACGAGTTATATGCCCAGCTCATCATCCAATTTGTGACTAGACTAGTGCCATGTGTAAGAGCCCGACCATGCCCAGGAGTTGTCTGTAGAGGGGCGAGGACTTAGCCTTGATTTGCCTACCGAGCCAGGAGCAAGTGCAGTACCAGAGACTACAGCTCGCTCGTAGTGCCGGTATAGTAGAGTAACGTAATTTATCTGTCCTTGTGTTCTCTGCAGTCTTTTCCTGGGTTCTCGCTTTCGGTGCTGGGACTCGTTGTTCCTGTGACTTGGCCTGCTAGCTAGAACACATGGGGATGATGAGTGGGTTATATCTTTATTTTGCTATGCATTGCAGCTCTCTTTAAGTTTATGTATGTAACACTTTACAATACACATTACTCACACACAAGACAACACTATTAATACTTTCATGTATCAATTAACTGCACTGTCGTTTTGCTGCTGTGTCCGGAGTTCTATTGCGTAGGGCGCATACGGACTCAGAGGGGAGACAGAGTGAGAGAAGCGAAGTAGCCTATGCGGTAGTAGGCTACCGGCGCAGTACTGTTGCCTGCAACCTTTTAGTTATTCCAAGTATAGATTCATTATTACAATAAGTGACTACTGTTTATGTTCCTTCCATGTGTATTATTAGGTATCTACTGGATCATGAACATCTTGTATGCTACATGCTAGTGCATGTTAGTAGGGGACAGTTATTCTAGTGCACGCGCTTTCAAGTAGGCGTGTACATTTGTCATTTAGCATTTCACTGTCATACCTTTAGCCTGCTTCTATTCTACATTATTAGAGGCTTAATATTAACGTAGTTTCTTGAGTATTGCATTTCTTTAGTAATAACGTAACCTATAAATGTCTGAGGGAGTTTAGCCTCATAGCCTACCCCTGTTGTACACTTTCGCCGAGTTAAGGTACCTCGTTACCATAGACGATAACTCTGTAGGGCGTTGGTGCTTTTGTTGTCTGGAGCATATAGTATTTGGGACTGGAATCGAGCGTGTCGTTGTCACATAAGCCATTTCTGTCCTACGATCAAGAATCCCGAATATGTATTGCCGATCCAGCCGTAACAAAATGGCGACCTTGCACAAGATTCAGTAGTATCCTATCACATGTTTTTTGGAGAACTATTCTATGCTACCTAGTAGAGCTGGCTAGAATTTTCTTGCATATTGGAGGAATTTTTATTGTGTCATTATTGTATTGGTGGACTTGCAGATTGTTTCGTTGGGGGTGTCTAGAGTAGAGTCATTCAAGCATCTTTAACATTTTGTGAGTCGAGACTGCAATTAGTAATAAGCACTTCTTTTTTTTTATGAACAGCAATTGTATAACCAGCACTATGTCTAATGACTCATCATTTACGGGGGAGGATAACACGGTACAGCCTAGTAACCAGCAAGTACAACAGATGTTTAGGGAGGGGAGTGTTATAAGTGGAGAGAGGGATGCCCGGGCATTTTTGCAGACACCTTTGACCGAACAGCGCCTGCAGGCTATTGATTGTTACGGTCTTCGCTGTTTAGCCACGGTTTTGGGGCGGGACTGTCCTGACAGTTGGCCCAAGAAGAATTTGGTGGCATGTTTGTTGGGTGATGGCGATGGGGCGGTGGGTGGAGTGGGGTCTTGGGGGGTTCCCTCCAAGCCTCCATTCCACTCTACCCCTGAGCTGGGCCCTCAGCCAGCGAGTCTTAGCACGATGCAGCAGGAGGGTTCTCAATGGCAAGCTGGCTTACCCGTAAACACGTCTCGGTGTGGATCCCCCATTTTGTGCTCTCCCCCCCCAGGCCTGTCTCCTGAGATGTTATTTCAGCTAGAACTAGCTAAGTTTAAGCTGCAGGAGACTCAGATACAACAGGCTAGTATAGAACGCATAGAGGTTGCTAGAATCCAAGCCAATCAGGATGCAACCAGGTACCAGGCTGAAATGGATGTCGAGAAGTCTAGAGTAGAGACCACGGGCGTCATCTCGGTGGTGGGCACCGGGTTACAGACTCACTTTCGCATTTAATTAAGTTAGTACCCGCATTTGATGAGACAGCAGTGACTGAGTTTTTTGCTCGTTTCGAAAAGAAGTGTCGTGAGTATGACTGGCCGGAGGTTAAATGGGCAGCATTAGTTTCATCACGTCTAGTGGGTAAGGGGTTGAAAGCCTACGATGCACTGTCACTGGACGAGAGTGTCGTGTATGGACTGGTGAAGGAGGCTGTGCTCCGGGCCTACGAACTGCAACCCGAAACTTATAGATTGAAGTTCCGTGGCGTGAAAAGAAGAGCGACGTCAGTTTTATGGAGCACGCACGGGACTTAACAGATGCAGGTAATAACTGGTTTCGGTCCGAGCACGCAGAGTCGGCTGAGGAAATTAAGCAACTTTTCTATCTGGAACAGTTTTACAAATGTACTGGAACCGATCTAACGCTGAACATTAAGGAAAAATGTCCCAAGACAGTAGAGGAGGCTGCCAAGATGGCAGACTTCAGATTATCATTGATTCGTGGTTGCGGTGCCGCTCAGAGGGCTGAGTCAGGCAGAAGGGGCGCTATACCCCACCCACCAGAGTTTTCGATAATAACAAATCCTATGACACACATAACCACACTAAATGCATTGCACCTAATAACACCTACAAACACAAGCCTCTCCCGTTTACTAAAGGTCAGGCCCCTTCTTCGCCCGCACAAGGGAAGAGGCCCATTGGGGATGTGAAATGTTACAAATGTCAGAAGCTAGGCCATTATTCACGTGAGTGCCCTAGTAACACTCCCGCTAAGCCGGTGTCATTGGTTCACAGTATCGGTGTGTCTCTGAAGGCTGCAGCAACTGCCCGGGGTAGGTTGTCAGCAGCTGAGGCACACGCGGTAAAGAAGCGTACGGAAGGCTCGACACCTGTCCGGGACACTTTCTGTAACCATCGGGGACACGGGTTTGTGAGCTGGGGGAGTGAACTACGGAGGGTTGACTTGCTGAGGGATACGGGGGCTTCGCAAACTTTGTTGAGGAACTTCACAGGGAAACCGATAAATGCGGCCAGAGTTGTTGTGGTGCAGGGTATAAATGCTACGAGGTCATACCCACTTGTGAGGTTGGAGTTGAGAGTGGGAGAGGTGTGCAGGGAGCTGGATGTAGGGATCGTTGAGTGTTTGCCAGTTGAGGGCGTCGACCTTCTTCTCGGCAACGACTTTGCGGTGCCCACTTCCGGGACTCCACCCTTAGTCGTTGCCGAGAGGGCGGCCGACGTGGATGGTGAGAATCGGGAATGGGTTGGGAGGTGCCAACAGGATGAGATGGCCTGTGTGGTAACCCGATCTCGCTCTGCGGCTCCTGCACAGCCTAGCACTCAACCTCGGGGACAGTGGAGGAAGGATCAGGAGAAGGTTGCTAAGGGCAGGAAAAGGGACATTGATTCTGCTGCAACTTCTCGTGATTCGGTACTTGGACCTATAATAAACACGGGAGTTGACTCTGGCCCAGATATGGTGTGTAACAAGGCCAGAGTTGGGTAAGACTTCGCGTGAGGCAAGAGCTGTAGCGAGAGCCACTAAGGCAGTAGAGCGCCTACTAGCCGGGGTAATGTCTTATTACAAAACCATCTTGATGCATTGACGCCCAGGGACATTAGTGAGCAGCAGCTGCAAGACGCTAGCCTAGCTCGTTATAGCAATGGTGCCATAGAGTTGGAGGAAGATGGGGATGCGAAGCCGGGAGATTTCTTTAGGCTCAACAGGATATTGTACCGCAGATTTCTAGACCCCAAATCGAAGTGGGAGGGCGGTGCGAGGGTAGTAGACCAGGTGGTTGTTCCAAATAAGTATAGAGAGTCCTTATTGTGTCTGGCGCATGATGTGCCGGTGGCGGGTCATTTGGGGGTAACAAAAACATTGGCGGCATTGGGCAGGTTTTTCTGGTGGCCTGGGGTCAAGGCTGATGTCTGTGCATGGGTGGCTGGGTGTGCGACCTGCCAGACAACGGGGAAGCCTAACCAGACCATCCCGAAGGCACCTTTGTTTCCCATACCTGTCACCGGGCCTCCGTTCAGCAAAGTTGTAGTAGATTTGGTTGGCCCTTTCCCGCCTACTAGTAGTGGCAATAAATTCCTGTTGACAATCATGGATGTGGCTACGAGATACCCGGACGCATACCCCATGAGAAACGGCTCGGCAAAGGCAGTTGTTAAAAACTTATTATTGTTCTGTTCCCGTTATGGATTTCCACGTGAGGTGCAGTCAGACCAGGGGAGCAATTTTACATCCAAATTGTTCAAGCAAACCCTTCAGTTGCACGGTATATGTTCTGTAGTGTCGTCAGCCTACCATCCCGAGAGTCAGGGAGTCTTGGAGCGGTGGCACTCGACCCTGAAGAGTATGCTACGCTGTTACTGTGCAGAACATGACACTGATTGGGATTTGGGTCTGCCGTATGTTCTGTTCGCTGCACGTGAAGTCCCAGGAGAGAGCCTGGGGTTCAGTCCAAATCAACTAGTCTTTGGCCATAATGTGAGAGGACCTTTAAGTATGGTGAAAGAGATCTGGGAGGGCGAAGAGAAGCCGGGGTCTGTACTTAAATATATCCTTGAGAGCCGGGAGAGACTTATAGGTTGCATGGCAGCGGCAGGTAATAACTTGGTTAATGCACAGGCGGTCATGAAGCACCAGTATGACGCCAAGGTGAAGCTTCGGGAGTTTTCGGTGGGTCAGGAGGTAATGTTGCTTTTACCTTTGCCTGGACACCCCCTTTCTGCCAAGTTTATTGGGCCGTATGTGGTGGCTAAGAAACTGTCCGACCTTGATTATCTCGTTGCAACACCTGACCGTAGAAAAAAACATCAGTTATGTCATGTTAACCTCATGAAAGAGTATGTGAGACGCCCCTCAGAGCCTCTCACTGTCCCTGTGCTGGCCTGCAGCGGCCAGGGTGGAGAAGGAGGTGGGGACAGTCATGCTGCTGAGGAGGATAGCTGGGACTGTGTCATTTCCGCGGAACAGTGGGCGGGGAATACTGAACAAGAG